>CAEFZY010006631.1:0-16761 GCA_903066815.1 Brachyrhaphis roseni
CAATCCTGTTTATTCTGTTAAAAAAACAGCTGAAGTTCAGCAAACCGTTATTTCATTCATGGCGCATTTCAGCATGACACATCAAATGTCAATTAAAAGCATCAACTGACATGTTTCAATCGTGAGAAGAATTACCTGCTTTGCAGATGCAGATTCACTTATGCATCATTGTTGATTTATAGTCATGAAAATACCACAATACTTTTGACAGCATTTTGCTAATTTTAAAAAATGTGGTTTGTTTTGATCAGATATTTTATTTAACCCCTTAATTGTCACTTCCAAAATGCTTACATGTAAGTCAATGCGTCCATGAGGACACTGGTGTCCTCGTGACATTAAAGGGGAAGGAAAGTAAAAGTCAAACTCATCTTGCATGGAGTGCAAAAGAAAACCAACCATTCTTTTAATGCTACAAATGCTACTAAGACTAAAATATAACCCTATATTTGATCATTTTCACAACAAATTTGAGGCCTTATTAGCTGCCTCTCTTGGGCCAGGCCAGCAGGTAGAAAGGTTCCTCTCACATAACATTATGTGGTCAGTTTTTTTCTTTATTTTTTTTTTTCTATATTTCACATTTTTGAGCTGGTTACATGGCGCGGTAAATATATATAATATGGATAACAGTGCAACAACTTCAGAAATTCCATAATAACAATCAAAAAAGAATTTTTATAATAAAAAACAGAAAAAGAAACTTTTTCTGTTTATTTTTGTAGTTTTGCAATCATGTTTATCTAATCACCAATATCATTATGCTTGCAAATACAAATAGAAATATTTTTTAAAACACTTCTAACAGATAAAGATCACTTAGTGTTCCACAAGGACAAAGCATAAAAATCAAAGGCATTCATGAATCACCTCTAATGATCATATGCATAGTTCCCTAAAGCTGACCAGCAATGTTGAAATGTTACTCAGCAGGAACGCTATCTGATCAATAAGCTTTTTTTTCACTTGTGGGTTCAAGATCAATTTGAAGCTCTGGGTTCGTTTCTCTTTTTTTCAAACATGGGAGTTCTTTCCTTTTTTTTTTGCTTCCTTTCCAATGTCTTGCTTCAAAATCACCTGGACAACCACTTTAGTTAGAAAAGAGTCTTTAATGACCTTCATAAACACTTTTATCAAGATAATAACAAATGCAGTAATACACAAAACCAGAAAACGAATAAAAGGCATGGAAAGGGACCTTTGTACAACAAAGCAGCAGTTAAAAACACATCTGTTGCTTTGAGAAATCTCATTTTTCCACCTGGTAACAAAACATATGTAAGCAAATGATGTCTTTGATTTTGAAAAGAATTTGGTCTGTGAGTATTCTGTTCATATGCTTGAGTACATTTTCTGTCTTTTATTATTGCAAAATTTCTAAATGTTTTAATGTGAAATTATTTTGTTGGATTCAAACAGACATACAGCAATAAACAGGTTTTTTTATTATTATTTGTTTTGCTGTTTTTTAACATTTAAGCTTTGTGGAAAACATTTATTTATATACTTTTATGTTCTAATTAACAAGGTTGTTCAATTCATCTTTATGCAGTTGACATTCAAAATAATAATATCAATTTAGGGAAGTTAGAGACAGCTACATTTTTTACAAACCCAAGTTTAAATTTTTGATTTTTCACTGGCAAAATATTGTTTTATTTTTGCCAGTGAAAAATAAAACAATATTAGCCACACCACAGATTTGCAAATCTGTGGTGTGGCTTCACCACAGATTTGCAAAGCAAGGCAAAATATTTTATTTTATTTTTTATTTGGCATTTCTATGCATTACATTTATGTAAACACTTAAACCTCCCAGTGTTAATCATGTAAAGCTTCACTCTCACATGCTTGAATCCCCACTCATGGTGACCAATCATAGTCCTTTTGGCTTTTATTCACCTGATTTTGGGAACTCACTTTTTCTTAAAACATTTTTTTTCCAAATATCCTAAACAACAAAGAGGGAGAAGTCAGCAAACAATTTTGTGTAAAGCTTTCCTTGTGAGGCCATTTTCATGCAAGTCCACACTTTTATATGGAGCTACTTTTTCTAGTTCTTAATTTTACAGTTACTTCCATCACCTCTCCCTTCTGCTAGTTAGATTTATAGTCAGCTTGATTTGCAACTTCAAGTTGGCTGAAAATTTGGGAAATAATTAACTGAAATATTTTTTCATCAAAGTGAAAGTCTTAAGTTAATAAAGCTCCACAATTAAATTATGATGTATCTGATCACTTTGTACACCAATAATAATAAAAAAAAAAACAATGGGGACTTTTATGACATGGCCCTTCATGCTGCTTTTGCAGGACAATATCTATGACTATCAGATTTAATGATTACTGTTTCTAGTGTAATGTCTCAGAACATCTTTTTTCACCTTTAATTATTGTATTATGCAATTTTTTTATATATATATGTGTCTGTTTTTACGGGTTCTATGTTTGTAAAAAATATATATGTATATGTATTCAGAGTACACGTTTAAATTTAAACTTCAAAATTTGCCCAAGACAGGGCTAATAACACTGGAAAACAAGGGTTTCAGAATGAAAAGTATGGATTATGCATGCCTAAAGACTGCTCGGGTTCAAAAGTTGTTGTACAGGCCAACAGAAATCTTTATATCTATAAAGAAAGAGCAACCTCAAAAGCCTATGTTCAAAAATAAAGCAACCACAGCAGCTTGACAGCTTGGATTCAGTGAACTGATGCGCTAGGTGCTTTTGACAGACAACACCATCCAGCCAATGAGAACCCAGAGTTACAGCTGACGTCACCGGACAGACGCAACACTGTCACGTGACGAGTATTTATAGATTCAAGCGGAAACGGTCAGTCGCCATTTCATTTCAGAGCTGCGTAGTGGTTGTGAGGTTGAACAGCAGCGACAACAGCGGTTGAAAAAAGGAGAGAAATTGATGGTAATAACAGTCCGCTCTCAACCCAATGGAAGCGGCCGTCAACCCACCTCAAGACAGGTAATTTCAGGCAGCTTTTTGTAAATTTAAGATACTTTACTGGCCTTTATGTGCTTTCTAAAACGGATTTTTTTTTTTTTTATCCTCAGCGTTACCGTTAGCTTCTTGAGCCAGCGGTTGCAGACGGATTTAGCTAGCTCTCAAAACTGGCTACTATTTCTGTATTAATTAGCTAACGTATTCTAAAAGTATATCCGGAATTGGTTATGCGTTTGCTATATAAACTCTCAGTGTACAAGCAGCAGTCGGTAGATGACAGCTGCAGCCCCATCGGCTGTCTCAGCAGGCTGCTCCCCGCCGGCTTTCTGTCAGGCGGGTCATTCATCGCTCACAGAGCCTGGCAGTGCTATCCTCCATCTTTATGCGAGCATTATTAAGATGACTTTTTCACAATTAACTGCTCGAGCGTTAATTGCGCAATTAACCGGAGAAAATCGAAAGCCCTTCAACGAACCGTTGGATTTTCGAGGATATTAATGGATGCCTTAGCGACAGCTTCAGGTCTGAAGGATTAGACTCTAATATGATGCGACGAAATAGCAAGAACTGTTTATCACATTGACGGCAAAGCTCTGATATTAACGAAAAATATTAATTATTAGTAAGTAAAGACATGTTTCCGTCTTTGAGGACTGTGTGTGTGTTTACAAACAATGAAGGCGGGGCGTTCAAACCACGCCATCATCAGCCAGGAGATTGGAAGTCTTGCAGTCCGATTTGTAATTACAACTGTACTGTCTTTGTATTGTCAAATTGCGATATTGCATATTAAAAAATGGACATAGAGCAGTTAATAACAAAACAGTGAGGGTGACAAGACACTGGAAACATTAGTTTGATTATTTTCAAACAATGAATCATGTAGAATGCAAAACATTATTTGCATAAGGTTAAAATTTTAATCCTTTTGGATGACAAATGTCTCTGCAAATTTGTGTGTATAAGGCAATAATTCATATAGTGAGTCAATGATGTTTAGCATATTAAAAAGAGATGGTAAACCTGTTAGCATCATTCATCTTACTAGCTTATTACAGAAATGCATTATGTTGGAAAATGTAAAACATCACATTTTGAAAGATGCAAGAAATAAAAACTAACCACAGCAGCAGGCTACCATTACTGTACCCTGCTGTAACTACTTTTTCAAATTAACTCTTAGGCAATATCACCTATTTTAATTACATGGTGAAGTTGTTTGATGTTTGGGAGTAAAATAAACTTTGTTTTTTGTAAAGAAATGTATAATTAATGTTCTCATTCCATATTTTAGAAATATGAAATAAATTCTACTGTTTACTGCAAATACAGGCCATTTTTTTGCTGCCTATTGCATTTCATCATTCTGATTTCATGTTGAAAATCAGGTCACAAGCTTTGCCACAGCTTCTATGTCAGTGGGCCAGGTGAGTTTTTAGATTTATTGGGTGAGATCCAATTTCTGCCTAATCTGATTTCTACTTAGAGGGAAGTAGGGACATGATGAGTCTGTCTGAATGTCAGTAAATTAATTTACAGTAGCACATCACAAACTTACAACTACAGGGTTTCTGCAAGGTCTTAAGTTTTACAAGAAATGATGAAATGTGTATGTATTTACATTCATTGCTTCTGGCAGCAATATCTTTTATTTATTTTTCAGAAATGCCCTGGTGATATTCATTTATATTGTGTTTTGTGGCGTTGTCCGAAGAATTTGAATGTTAATTTGGTAAAACTATAAAGCCCCCTAATGCAAATAAGCAGTAAACTCAGTAATTCTATTAAATATGCAAATAATTTTTTTATGCAGATTTCTAAATCTGAATGCAGATTAAACATTTTATAATAAATTTTCAAGTAAACATACTTATTGCACAGATTAATTCACCTTTTGCCTTTTGGCACTCTATATTTTAACATTTGGGAGTATAATGAGCAGATGTTAGTTTATTAGTGAAGCTATTTGCTAAATTGACTTGCAGCTTGTAACTTGGCAACAGTGTTTTTCATTTGTCTAACCTTGTTGTATCTTAAAGTGACTGTAGCTTACACAACCTTTTAAAAAACATTGCACAGTTCAATTTTTATTCTTTGGCCTTTTACATCATATTTAGTCCAAATTGTTTACATTGTGGTGTTTATTCTCCTTTTATATTTATAGTACTTTTTTTTTCTTTTCTTTTCTTTTTTTTGCTTTTCCCTGATGGGATTAAATTTGACCTGACATTTTCCAAACAACATTGACTGGCTGAACTCTGTGTCTTGGGTAGTTATATGGTCTCTATAGAATATTGTCGTGATGGATGTTGCGCCATATAAATGACACTGACATGGTCTCACTTTTTTTTAACACAATTAAGACTTAAAAATCTACAGCCTGGTCTTGTCAACTGTCCGATAGATAATTACCAGTGATCTTTAAAGGCATGGACTGAAGTGGTATGCAACACTAATTCATGTTTTCGGTGAGACGTTTTTTGTTTGTTTGTTTGTTTGCTTTTTTGTGCTATAATATGGCAAAAACATTTTGTTCATTTTGCATTTTTGTGGCTAACATTTTTTTTTTTAAAGCTTGGGTACCTGATTTACATACTTTATACTTTTATACTTTGAGTTATTAATGTTCTTGCAAAAGCCATATAATTAATTAAAACAAATAATATATTCTTTGATTAAAACATTGTAGAATAAAACCACACCCAGTGTGTTTAGAATGGTTACATAACTTAAGCAGCTCTAAACAATACAAGCTTTGTAAAAAGATTCATTATATTGCTGAGTAAACTAGACTGCTGCTACTTCACTTCTGTTTTGTTTAGTCATTGCAGCTGTTTCAGTTAGCTTTGCAGTTTGTGTTATTTAAAATAATATATCAAATCAAATGTAAACAGTGTGACTACTACTATTGCAAATCAAGTATAAATAGAATTTCAGAACTAACTAGAGTTTCTTGAACTCTAAATTAAACTGATGACAAAATTAAGACTACTCTCTGTTAAAATAGCTGCTTCCTGAATGTTATCTTTTATTTAATGTACAGATTAGATTTGGAGCCTTATCTGCCAGCCTTATCACATGATTGATGAAAGTGTGTTTGCTGTTGGCTCCATACAGCGTTGGTTCTCATGAAAGTGGTAAAAGTAGCAGTGTTGAAGGAATTTCAGTTCCCTGGACAAGTTATGCGAATGGGAGGACAGCTTTTCTTTTCATGTGGCTAATTGGAATGAGTGGGTCAAGTGTATAAACGCAGATTATTTGCCTTTGATGTCTTTGTCACATTGTCACATATATGTTGACTTCCTATAACTCAAACTCTTTTTTTTTTTTTTTTTTTCTTCTCACATGTTCCGCTCTGATCTCAGCTCTCTGGTTGGGTTGTCCAGTGGCATGTTGGATCAGCACTGCAGCTCGGGAAAACGCATTCGCAAGCCCTCCCTGCTGTACGAGGACTTTGAAAGTCCCTCCTTGCCACACACAATGACCCAGGCTACCCCTGCCCCTCCGCAGCCCCCAGTGAAGGACCCCAGCCGGCCAGGCCGCATGACCAACCAGCTGCAGTACCTCCAGAAAACCCTCATCAAGTGTTTGTGGAGGCACCACTTTGCCTGGCCGTTCCATGAGCCTGTGGATGCTTACAGACTAAACCTGCCAGTAGGTCACACCTTTAACATAATGGGTTTTGCTGCTTGTTGCATTAAATCAACTCAGACGTCATTGTTAAAATATTTTTAAAAATGCATCGTTTTTGAGTAAACTTCCTCACTTATTTACCTTGACTAGAAAATTAATACTTTATCACAGTCTTTCACATTCTTGTAAATTTTAAAATCCCAAAACAAATGAAGTATTGCATTGTTTCACCTTTTCCAGGATTATTATAAAATCATCAAACAGCCAATGGACATGGGGACAATAAAGAAGCGTTTGGAAAACAACTTTTACCAAAGTGCCGGAGAGTGCATTCAGGACTTCAACACAATGTTTACTAACTGCTACATCTACAACAAGGTAGGTGGAGATGTCTGAACGTACTCAGGGAGAAAACATTAAAATAGAACCCAAAGCAAATAAAGGAAGTTTCTGCAGCTTTGCAATAAACCTGTCTGGGGGCAGAATTGCACTCTGAGCCAGTTTTTAAATCTCAATAGCATAAGAGATGTTGATGACCTAGAAAACAACTTCAGATGTTTTGAGCTGGGAACATCAAACTGCTTAAACCTTTTCTCAGAAAATACACAAGTTGATGTATTGACCAGTTAAGCGTTGACAGATTTTCATTGAAACGAGAAGAAAATGAGAAATCTTGAGGAACTGCTTTTCTTAACCAAGAGTTCAAATAAGCAGAAATAACTGTCACGGTCATCAATGAATGTTTGTCTTTGAGTTTGGAATGTGGAATTTATTGAAGGTATTTTTTATAAATTATTCTGCTCACATTTGAAGATCTGTGTAATTATTACAAGTATTCATTGAGTCTGTAGATCACCTAAGATCTGCCCGTCCATCTTCTGTACACTTGACAGTGTTCCACTGTACTGCTGCTACTAAAACTGATTTGGTGTGTTTTCTTATTTAAAAAAAAAAAGATTTAAATAACAAGCTAGCAATTTTTTTTTGCCTGCCAAATTGCACAGACTCGCACAAAAGAAATTTATTTTTAAAAAATGCAAAATGAGAAACTACAGTTATGAATCCCACCTAAATCCTCTTTGACATGCTGTGGATGCCTGTACAAAAAGACATATTGACTGTAGTTTGCATAGTTGATTATGTCAACTAATTCTTTTCAGCTGTAACTAATTCTCATTCTACGCTAAAAGCCAGTGTGGCGTTCTCAAATGATAATATAATGTACATTTGTAACAGAATACCAATATTTCTAAAGTCTAATGTTTTCCCTGTTTAGCCTACTGATGACATTGTGCTGATGGCCCAGTCCTTGGAGAAGATCTTCCTCCAGAAGGTAGCTCAGATGCCCCAAGAGGAAGTTGAGCTGCCTCCTCCTGCTCCTCGTAGCAAGAACAGCAGAGGAAGAGGCCGCAAGTCTAACCGTGAGGAAAATATTGTCTGTATTGAAAATGTACCATCTTAATTTATGTAACATTTTCTGAAGACTGTGCTCATGAAACCTTTCACTCTCTGCTAAGTTTCTGTTATCAGCTATTTTCTTATAATGTGATTAAACCAAATTCATTTTGAAACATTTTCTACTTTTTTTTGACGAGAATTCATTATCTAACTAATTTAAAAAATGTGTAAGAGAGCATAACAGTTGATGTATGGTACCTTTTTTTTTCTTTTCTTTTTTTTAATCTTTATTAATTACTAGCAGTAGTATCTTTTCCTCATGTGTTGCATTCTGCTCTATATGCAGCATCTCGGGCTCAGCAGGTGCCTGCGGTGTCCCAGTCCGCCTACTCACCTTCCTCCTCTGATACTGGTGACTCCATGCTGGCCAACTCTCCTCAGACTGTTCTAACCAAAAGTCTGCCTCCAGCAAACATCATGGGCCTGCCTCCTACACAGCCTACCACTAAGGTGTGTATAAATACTTGATGTGTTTTTTGATTGCTGTGCCTTAAATCTAAATGATAAGAAATGATTTGTAGGTTTCATTAAGTTTAGAGTGATTGCTTTTGCTTATAAGAGAAATATATGGTTCTCATTTGTGTAGAAAAAAGGCGTGAAGCGTAAAGCGGACACCACAACTCCCTCCACCTTGGGTTTTACTGTTGGCATGTCGGGGTCAACGCACATGGTGGGCTTGGGGAAAGGAGGTCACGGGGGTCAAGTCCATGACACCTCCATGCACACCATCTCCTCCATGGGAAGCATGAGCCTGGAGACCCCACCTGGCATGGGCCTGGTGAGGAGTTCCGGCGGTCCCGTTCTCCTGCAGCCGATGATGGCCGGGACTGGCCGAAGGGTGGGCAGCGGCCGTCCCATCAAACCGCCTAAGAAGGACCTGCCCGACTCTGTCCAGCCTCAGCTCTCCAAGAAAGGCAAGCTGAGTCCCCAGCTGAGGTACTGCAGTGGGCTGCTCAAAGAGATGCTGTCAAAGAAGCACGCGGCATACGCTTGGCCCTTCTACACACCTGTAGACACGACTGCTCTGGGGCTTCACGACTACCATGACATCATCAAGTGTCCAATGGACCTCAGCACCATCAAGGTAACTCTGAATGGATAGAAAAGCAACAAGCAAGGGGGAAAAAGTTTTGTTCCTTGTTAAAATGATGTTAACTGTTATTGCTTTTAATAAACTGTTAAATGATTTAATGAAATAATTCTAATGACAATTTAAACAAAGAGCTTCCTGGGAGAAAAAAAAACTCATGTTATTTTGACATGTTTTCTTTTCAAACTGTGTATCAGAGAAAGATGGACTGCCGTGAATACAGGGACGCCCAACAGTTTGCCAGCGACGTCAGACTGATGTTCTCAAACTGCTACAAATACAACCCACCGGACCACGATGTCGTGGCGATGGCACGGAAGCTGCAGGTGAGCGGATCTTTCTGCTTGGACCGGACCACGCTTCATGTCTGATTGTTAGTTTGAGGAATGATGGACCGTTTATTAATTTTTTTCCTAAGGATGTTTTTGAGTTCCGTTTTGCCAAGATGCCAGACGAACCGCCGATGGAACACACGGCCATGTCAGTCATCGGACATCCCACGTCGTCTTCGTCATCTTCTTCGTCCTCCTCCTCGTCTTCCTCCTCCACCTCTGAGAGCGAGCCCAGCAGCGATAGTGAAGAGAGCGAGAGCAGCCTTAGCTCAGACAGCGAGGAAGAGCGTGCACACCGCCTGGCCGAGTTACAGGATCAGGTGTGTACTCAAGTAAGTCTTCCGCCCACCGTTTCATTTGCATCCCCTTTTTAGTTCACTGAAACATCTCAATGAAAGAGACTAATTTAACAAATGTGGGGGGGGGGGGTTTGTTTGTTTTTTTTTTAATTTACAGCTCCGGGCCGTGCATGAACAGCTGGCTGCTCTGTCCCAAGGTCCCATCGTCAAACCCAAGAAAAAAAAGGAGAAAAAGGAGAAGAAAGAGAAGAAGAAAAAGAAGAAGATAGAAAAGCGTAGCCGTGCTGGCAGGAGCAGAGCCGGTTCTGAGGAATGGAAGATGCCGGGCAAGATGTTGAAGAGCAAATCAGCCAGAGCGGGCGTCTCACAAGCTAAGAGAGCCCAGACAAAGAAAAGCAACAAGAACAACAAGTTAGTAGCAGAAAACAATCTTAATCCTCATGCAGGGTTCCTACAGGCGCTTCAGTTTCAGTTAGGTGTTTGGAAAGTCTTTGATTTCTGTGTAAGGTACTGGAAAGTGCTTGGGTTAGGGATAGGGAATGTTATTTACTATAACACAATTTTAGATTGTATTGAACATTTATTATTCCTTATGGATTAGTGACTTATTGATCAGTAGAATTGGAATAAAGCTTGCCTTAAATTTTTTATATGTTGAAGTTGATGAAATTGAATGATTTTTTTATTTTATTTTTTTTAATGTTTTGTTTTCTGACCAGTGTACAGGGTGTGTGTGAGTGAGACATAATGTTGCTATATTTTAGTTTACCTTATCCCTGCTGTAGAATATAGAATGCTACCACAAAAAAAAAAAAAATTAGTTCATTTGTATTGTTTTTATCTGATGCTGGAAAAGTTCTTGAATCTTACTATGGGAAAAGTGTACAAAACATTTGTCTTTTTCGTGCAACTTATTTCTTTTTTGATCGAAAACAAACCTGACCTCTGACAGCTGCTGTTGTTCATTTCGTCCTCCAGGACAGCAAAGAAACCTTTCTATCCAACGCTGGCCCCGTCCATGCTTCCCCACTACGACTCAGAGGAAGAGGAGGAGATCGTTCCCATGACGTACGACGAGAAGCGCCAGCTCAGCCTTGACATAAACAAGCTGCCGGGCGAGAAGCTCGGCCGGGTGGTCCACATCATCCAGTCCAGGGAGCCGTCCCTGAGGGACACCAACCCAGAGGAGATCGAAATCGACTTTGAAACCTTAAAGCCGTCAACGCTCAAGGAGCTGGAACGCTACGTCATGACATGTCTGAGGAAGAAACCCCGTAAGCCTTACGGTGAGCAAGGTAGATAACGCCTCCATCTATTGATTGGTAATGTCCTCTATCCTGTTTTTATGTGTTTATAGAACAAATGAAACTGTTTATTCTTATATACTGTACAAAGCACAGATGTACTTACAGTAAGCAGAACTGAGTATCAAGAATCCATTTTATTTATTTGACTTCTTTATCTGAAATTCATATTCATCAGAAATAAACCAAAATCCAAATGCTCCTTTTAACTACATTACAGGAAAAAATAACTTTCACCATGGTTTGATTCAATGAGATCCACGTTTAAAAGTTGAATGTAGTTTGGGAGTTCAACTAACAATTATTTTAGTAATCTCTTTTTTCTGACGATTAATCGATTGATTGGCTAAAAAAATGTGGAACATTCTGCAGATTTTTAATTTTACTACTTAAGCCTTTTCAATGGAATATTACAAACGCATTAAAAGTTGCAAATAAATAAATATTTCCATTCCTTTAAGAACATTTTACTGCCTAAAATGCAATAACACTAATGCACGCTTCATCGTGTGTAGCAAAAGATGCATCTACTGCAAAAAATGACTTCCAAAATTAACATGTGAATGTTTATTTGCAGAAGTGAAGAATAAAGGCAGTATGTCTAAGGAGGAGCTGACTCTGGAGAAGAGGAGGGAACTGGAGAGGAGGCTGCAGGATGTCAGTGGACAGCTCAACTCGGTGAAAAAACCCACTAAGCCTAAAGGTGAGCTCACACTCTGCTGTTCAAATGCAAATTTCACTTGTTATAGAGAAAACACTCTAATTTATATTCACTTTTTGAGTCAAAAAAGAAAATAACTCTGGTTTAAGTAAATATTATCAATACAAAACTTGGTGTGGTTTAGGTGAGTTTTGATAAGATGTTGAAAATGAAAAATCAGTAACTGTTGCTTCCAATCAGTCTGGGAAGGAGACCAGCAGTCAGCGGAAGTCTATCATTTTTACAGTGGAAATTATTATTCCCTGTTGCCAACCTTTCCTGAAGTCATCATGTGTTCATTAGAGTACGAATGCAATTATACCGAACAATTATGTGGGAAAGTTATGTACAAGAAAGCCTCCTCTTTCTAAAAATAATGGGCATCAGAGATATTTGGCAGGAAGGCACACCATGTTTGGTTCATATCACCATAAATCCTGGGTGAAAATCACTGGCTCATCTTTAGAGGTGTGATTTTGGTGCAAACATGGCCTTCCTGTTATAAGTAAGTCTCTTTCTAACTTCTATTTGCTCTTCTCAGTGGAAAAGCCCAGCGCTGTGGAGGCGCACGCCCAGCCGTCACGCCTCAGCGGCAGCAGCTCCAGCTCAGACTCTTCCTCTTCCTCTTCTTCATCCTCGTCATCAGACACAAGTGATTCAGACTCGACTTGAATTCATAACAAGCTTAAAACAAAAGAAGCACTGATAACTCAGGGACTTGGGCTGGCCCAGGACATAATACACCCTGAAACAGTTTTCTTTTTTTTGTTGTTGTTGTTGTTGTTGTTGTTTTTTTTTCAACTGAGAAATCAGCTAAATTTATTGTGAATGTGGGACTAAAAGATGCAAATCCCCAAACACAAAATGCCTTGGTTTTTCCTCCCCCGGCTTTGTAAATACCTGTACAATTTTATTGTTTCTTTTATAAAGAAGATTTTTATTATCCCCAAAGAGGGAGGCGCTATTTAAAAAAAAAAAAAAAAAAGGAAAAAAAAAGCGATGTGGACAGACGGACTGTACTCAGATCTGCGATTGGCTGGCACTTAAGTGTATCCTGAAGAGACAAGTTATTTTCTCCCACATCTCAAAACATCCTGGAGTTTGAACCAGCAAACCTTTAGTCGCAGACCTTAGCGTTCTTAAATTTAACTTCAGTTCTGGTTTGATTTTAAGGCGAACTCTAAAACTCAGCGTTAAATGTTGAAGGAACCAGATGTTAGCAGAACTTTGTGCTTCCTTCTCATGTTCCAGATGCAACAGCATTTTAGCGGTGTTTAAAAGCGACCATATGGTGCTTTTCATACTTATGTAAAAACCCAAAGTTGATTACATTTAACGGTTTGAAGCACGACTTGTTCCTCTCTGTGTTGCAGTGACATTTCTGCTGTAGTCAGTCTTCAATCCTGTACAGTAGTGGGTTTGTAGAACTGTATAGAATAAGTTTGACCTACTGTAATTACAAAGTTTAGCAGTAAGTTGCACATTTTCCAGATTTGACTGATTTAGTGGGAGTTCTCCTAGAATTTCATTGTTTTTTTTTATTATTATTAAAATGACACTAACTGGAAAAACTGCTACAGTTTTTCCTTCTTCAAAAGAAACAGAAGAACAAAAGCATCAAAACTATCAGGCTCCTGAACGTTATATTTATTGAACACATCTTTAACACTAAAATGTTTTTTCAAACAAATATTTTTGGTTGCACTGCACTTACTGGAACAAGTGTGGCTGCTTATTAAAAAAAGGTTATTTTAAGTTTCCCCTTTAAAGGATTTAAGTGGGATCCTGCAACTACAAAAAGTTGAACCTGCTGTTGAATGTTCACAAAAAAAAAACGCTTGTATAAAATACTTTAACTGTATTTGCTGTTGCACAAAGTAATGTATTTCTGCTTTTTCAACTTTTTCCCCTTTTTATGTGTTAATGTCATTCCAGTAGTTGTTTACACTGTTAAGACTGCTGCCTCCTGTTAAGCTAATTTCTTCTATTAGAGGAAACCCTCTCATTGGACTGTAAATTACACCAAATAATCTCTTCTGTAGGACTAATGTGAGTTTTGTGTCTCTGTTTGACATTTCTAGTTTGTATTAAAAACCCAGTGTGCTGGAGTTGTTCGAAAACTGTCATTTTCATTGTGATGATAACTTGGTTCCTCTAGGTGGCAGCAGATATGTTACAGTCTGTAAGCTGAATTTACTGGCTTTTAGTTCAAGGTGAAACATTCTCATTCTGTTGCAATCTGTCCTTTGTTAAAGATAAATCCAAAATTGCAAAGTGAAAGACGGGTTTCAATGGCAGGAAGAGCTGATTGGACTTTAGAAACTGTCAAGGTGAAAGAAAATTCAGACCAGTGTATTTACATGGTGCCGATTCACAATGTCATCTCAAGCACTTTACAAAATGGGTCATAAATACCACTTGATTGCAGGTATACAAGAAAGTTTAATGACATTTTTAGAGTAGAATAGAAATATCCCTCAATATTGCGCAGTGGGAAAGTAAACAGCAAAACACCAACATAACATTGAGGCATGTACGTTCACACAAAAATAAAAAGTATTAAAATATATCAAAACTTAAGAATAAAATGTTGTACAGTAAGGGGAAGACTATAACACAAAATACTGTTCAGTTATTGAGGTTCCTCCTCAGCTTAACCAATGTTAATGTCATAAAGTAAAAAATAAGTGAAATGACACATCAGAGAACATATCACTGAGACCTTCCACTTCAACTGTTAATCGCTGAAGAGCTCCTGCAAAAACCACAAATCAGGCAAACAGGTTTGACAGAAAAGCAGCCAGCAGGAGATGAGACATATAGCAAGTGATAAAACATCCTCTTCATAATATGGTTTTGACATAATGTGACACAGATCAACGCTCACCTTCTCCTCTGACATACATTGGCCCACTGTGACACAGGGACAAGCGACAGTCTTTCACTGCAACATGTGTGTTTTGGACTTTGAGTTCAAATTTAAGGGACACAACATAATTTTTAAATTCAGAATTAAATTCAATAGTAATGCCTTTAATTTTAAGACAATGCTCTATTTAATCAAAAAGAGCCGTAAAGCTCCACTTAAAATATCCAATTTGAACATGTTAATATGCATCCTCACCTCATTCCAGAGTGAATTTTGTCATTCCTCTAAGTTCAGCACTTGGTACGCTTCTGTTCTCTTTATTCAAGTTTGATGTGGAAAATGTTAACAGGAAATGATTTAAGTTGTAGTTGGAGTTTTCGACAGAAGATAATATAAACACTTTACTATCTGTACATGAGAGTCAAGATTATCCTGTTTATTTTGTGATTACATTGCAAAACCTTTCCTGTATGGTCATTTAAGTTGTCAAACAATGAAATTAAATCATAGAATATAATATTTTTCTTCAGTTTTTAGGATAAATTGTTAGAATCCTGTATTAAAACACAAAATCCAGGATTCTAAGGCTGTGCCCCCCATTCTCTAGTTTTCTGTCATCACTTGTACATTTACAGAGGAACAGTCAGATATGAAACAATCTGGCAGTCAGCGCCTGAACTGCGATGACATTTGTCATGCCGAGTTATGTTTTATTGCCAACACGGAATAACAACGCCCTACTGTACCTCTGTTGGATTTTTTTGGTCTGAATCTAATTATTTTCACAGTGATGGATGGGGCAGATGGTTTATTTTATTTCAGGAGTGTCTGAAGATTGAGGCAGAAAAGTTTGACTTTTCAAACTTAATGCCAAACGTTTTTAAGGCAGCATGTTTTGTGAATATAGCAATCTCCTAGATACTGAGTAATGATTTCTAAGTTCATTTTAAGAACTGAACTTCAAAAATATATACATAAAGGTTATAATGAAGCTGTCATCCTCCAACTAATTACTGGTTCCTCTGAGAATTTGTACCTTGCGCAAAACCTCTTGGGAACTGATCCCAGGACAAAACTCAATTCAATAAATTTATTGACAAGAGAAAGCATTTAGCAGGGAATAGTCTAGTAAAAATACCCTCAAAATCAGCGTCTTGGTTTGAAGCTACAACACCAGCTTACTCTTTGTTACTAACAACGGCATGAAAACAATTATAAAGAGTTGCATTTGGTAATGAAGCGGGATGCATTATTTCAGCAGGAGTACTTTGTTGATTATTTTCTTGATTATGTCTGAACTGAGAGACGGACCAATAAGAGTTAAGGTTTCAACAGATCTTCTAAATCTCTCTGGTTCCACTTCATTGGCTTCATTTTCTCCATTAAAAAGAAAACTACCCCCCCTCCGCTGATTAAGTGCTCTGAGGAAATGTGTTCAACACACAAGCTTCTTCTCTGTTCTTGACTTTAAAGCAGCAGGTCATTCAGCTAATTTTGTGCTTGGATAATTTTTAACACCTCACTGCCTCCAAATGTCAGGAGAGCACAGTTCAAGTGTTTGTCTTTGGGAAGTGAAGGCAACATAGAGGAGAGAATGAAGCTGACCCAGTGTAGAGGTTTCAGTTGTCCCAGAAAAGAAGGTTGACACTTCAGATCATAATTTACAGATTACAAAATTTAATCTGAAACAAGCAAGTAAGATTTTTCTCTGTTTTTAGCAACTAAAGTGTCTTTAATTAAAAGTGTCACAATTAAATAAGTAAATAAGCCATGAAATACATATTTCTGTTAGAATTATAATTAAATTTAGAAATAAAGATTGCATTTATCAATAATTATTTAAATTCTATGCTTATTACAAATGTCAAATAATTAATGTGTCAAAAGTTACTTATGAAAGCATAAGTAACTTTGCTTTCATAAGCAATTTTTTGCTTAACAAAAAATTCTGTTAAGCAGAATTTTTTGCAGACTACCATCTACTTTAATTTTAGTTCTACCCACTGACTTTATTGTGTAAGATGACAGAAAATAAATGGATGGATGGATGGATGGATGGATGGATGGATGGATGGATGGATGGATGGATGGATGGATGGATGGATGGATGGA
>CAEFZY010006632.1:0-25542 GCA_903066815.1 Brachyrhaphis roseni
GCGTGAACCCAACATTCTTCCTTTTCCCAGAGTGAAGTGATACTGGCTCACAAAAATGCCAGTTTTATAACCTCCTGTTGCTCGCCTGATAACAGAAGCAGTTCAAAGAGAGTTCACTTAAGTCATTTACACATAGCTGTTCTGGTGAGAATATTCAATATACCTTTTAATATAATAGAATGAACTGTATGAAACACTAAAATAATAATTTTCCTCAACATTATAAACACATTTGAGCCTTTATATAGTGGAGAGAATCAACAATAAATTTGAACCTGTGCTCCCAATTTTCACTTCTGAAAAGCCTTTAAGTTGTTTGCTGTATTAACAATCCATCCATCCATCCATCCATTTTCTTTACACCCTTGTCCCTAGTGGGGTCAGGAGGTGCTGGTGCCCATCTCCAGCTAACGTTCCGGGCGAGAGGCGGGGTCACCCTGGACAGGTCTCCAGTCTGTCATAGTATTAACAGTCCATCATCCCAAAAAACATTTGAAATTTGTTATTAAAAGTCAAAAATTTTAAAGAAATGTTAAGACTATGTAAATGTCCGACTGGAACTGTGTAACGGCATGCGAAGTTAAGCATTTGTAACGTGTTGTTTCAGTACATTTCTGTGCCTCTATAAGAAAAAATTTCAAAAATAGTTTTTAACTGTTTTGCACATTTTTATTTATATTTGTGTGACCGTCAGGCTCACCCAAACACCATTTCAAGCATGAATACACACATTCCCTGTGCAATCATGACTTCCACACATACCTCGCCACTACCCACCCACAAACACAGCTATAACCATGTCTACTGATAAGGGCAGCTTGTCCCAGTGGTTACTGGCTGTCTAAGCACCAACCACAGCGACTTACAATGGCCCTGTATCCTCAGCCTGGACTGATTACACTCACAAGGAGCTGTAATACACTCCACTAATTCAATTTCCTGCCCTGGAGGTCGACCTTCGTGTGTCTTTGAGAATGTGTATCAGAGTGAACAAGAAGTCAGAAGATGTTTGCTTAAGAACCGGCTAGCACTTTATGAATGTATGAGTTCTGTAGATGGATGGATGGAGTTCTGTAGAGTACGATTATTATCTCTCAGTCTGATGTTGTTTGTCAGATATTTGACTATCACCTGGAAATCAAATACTAGTATTAGTGATTCTATTTCTAATTGTGTAGAAAGTAGAAGTGTGCTGTTCGATCAGCCACCAATCACAATCATCTGATTTCGGTGAAAAAGTGTATGATTGGGGATTGCCGGTCACGATCTTGTGTTGCCGATCACCAAAACCAATCACCTGTATCTCACTTTGCAGCCTGCGTGTGCAGCTCATCTCCTCTTTTCTTCACACTGCACAAGCACGCAGCAACTAATCCTAAGGAATGTGGTGTGAAACTTTAAAGCTCTGAGAGTAAGCGGGGAAGTGTTGCAACGGAAAATTACCTCGGGGGTAAAGCACGTCAAAATGCATCAACACAACAAATCTAATATGGCATTTATAAAACAAGCACTGGATAGAGTATGGCTACATGGAGGCTCACTGCAGGAAAAAAAGACCTCCAGAATGGTCACACAGCAGATAGAGCAGCGCACAACCACCAACACTTACCTGGAACAGCAAATTACCCGAAAAATAATTTAAGTCAACGAGTTAGCAGTATAAGACGCTGGTTCAAATCTTGCTATTGGACCGCCGCTACGCGCTGCTGATAGTAATATTTCACAGACGGAGCGCCGCTCAGCCTCTCTCACACCGAATGTCTGCTTAAAGCTGCAGCATGTAACTGAAACAACAACAAAAAAGATTTTAGATGTGTATTAAAACATTCGTTATGTCCTAACATAAGACGAGAAAAAAAATCGATCTGTTCTATAGGATTACTCTATCAGAAACAACCAATCACAACCAGCATTAATTAGCTAGCCATACGTACTCTCAGGAAGTTTTGATTTAATAACACAGGATTGTTTATTTTTGATGCAACCTGCATTTCACTTTGAATGAATGTTTCCTTTATTCCTTGACATTATTTGACATAGACTGTGTTGTGAGATTTATTTGTGCTGTTGGTGAGCAAATGCTTCAGATTTAAATGCTATACAGTACTGTATATCCTCTTTCTTACTTGTTTGGAGGGTTAGGCTAGGGCTCGAATAATAACAATTTGGAATGAAGTCGGGGAATACAAATATTTTTTCACACTTGTTTTTTTTTCTTACATAGGAACCCTGCGCCACTGGAAATGATGACGATAATTGCTTAGGAGATGGTGATGATGAAGGAGGTTATGATGGAATCTCTGGAGAGAATGATGGAGATGATAGACAGGTTATTGCTCAGGTGAAGAGGTTGACAGCAAATTGCCAGGCAACTCACTCTCTTTTCTCTTAAGAAGAAGAGGATGAGTGGTGTGGAATAGATCGACACCCTTAAGGATCGTTGCTCCAGTAAGATAAAGACGTCTGCTGTGAAGTTAAACTGAAAGTCGTACCAGATGGACCGGATGGATCAGGGACAGTCACAACTCCCACACATGTGAGCCCTCTCCTTACATTATGGTCCTTTCTCTCAGATCCTCTGGAGAAATTTTGATTCTATATGATGCAAAATTGATCAACTTTTAATGTTCTTTGTTCTTTTGTGTTTACTTGATTCTTAACAACGGATAGAGGACCAAAAAAAGGTTGCAAGTCTTGATTCTGGTAGGTCTCACCCAAACACAAGCTGGCCATATGTTGCCTTGTGTCCCACACTGTGAAAGGAACATACTGATTTAATTTAATGAAAATCTATGTTTTATATTAAAACAGCAGGACAGAACACCAGACTTTTCCTACTCTGTGTAAAGCTTCCTGATGCACAGCCTGTGCCGGCTGCAGGTTGTTTATCCGGCTCTTTCAACACATCTGAGTTTCATTTTGGCCAAATAAAACTGTACAGTGCATCACTGTCAAATGCATGGCAAACATAAGCAGTCTGTGTGTGTGTGTTGAAAGAGGAAAAAAAATGTGTTTGCTTTTAAACTGACTGAAACAGAGGGTGGGTCGCTCTGGTTCCGGAGGGTTAGCTACGTATCTGGGGTGCGCACGCAAAACGCAGATGCGAAGTTTCCATTAATGTCATTTTTCAGCTCCTCCAGCTGACATTGCTTCATCTAACTAGAACACAACTGGAAATTAGACTAGCGACTTTTCTGCCACCTACGCAACCACGAAGAGAAATCCATTTTTAAATCTGAACATTTTATTCCTAACCAAATAATCCGTCTCACACCTTTGCTGTCACACACTCCTGTTCAGTCTCTCTTGTCTCCTGCAAACATTCATGGAAAGTTGTCTCCAGGTGTGGGTGTTGTGCTTTTCCACCTCATCTCCTCTGTTTTGGTTGCCAGCTTCATCTGCTCAGCCTCAATAATGTGTCTTGCTGTCAAAAGAAATGGAGAAGGTATCCATACCTTTTGTCATATTGCAACCTCAAACCACCATGTGATGGACCAAAAAAAACAAACTGGGAAGAACATTCAGATCAAGATTATCTAAAATGCTTATTTTTTATTCTAAATGCAAAGTTCCAAAGAAGATGCTAACATCAAAACATACTGATGTGCAACACTCTGATACTCTATTAACCTCTCTGCATAGAGGTGATGTTATCATGCAGGGTAATCCTACTGGAAGAATATCTGTTAGCGGCTGCAAAGGACTTTAGACTTGGCCAGAGACTCACCAAGGACAATAAAAATACATGCTGAAAGGTTTAGATCAAAGTATTTTTGCTTTCAAATGGGTCAGTCAAAGTCCAAATCTACATCCAGTTGAGAATGTGTGGCAAATTGACCTTCACAGGTAAAGGTCATCCAGTCAGAATGAGCTTGGATATATATCACCTGGAGAACTTATTGACTCAAGGGGCTGAATACAAATCATAACATTTTTCTGATTTTTATTTAGGAAAAAATATAATCAATCTTTCCTTCACGGTAAACTTAGGTACAACTTTACATTGGTCTATCACAAAAATTATATTAATAATTAAAATGTAAAACATATTTATCAAAAAGAACACTCAGACATATCCTGCTAAATATTAATGTGCTATCTAAACTTGTAAATAAAAATGCAATCATCCTACAGCTAGTGAGTTTTATATAGAAAAACTCACTGATCTGCCTCAATAATAAAGAAAAGAAAAGAAAAGAAAGGAAAGGAAAGGGAAGGGAACCTGTGGTCCAGCCCCCAGACTAAAGCAGCTGCTGCTGTTTTGCCGGTCAGCATTACATCAGTAAGTTTATGGAAAAGGCTCTACTTGACCTACTTAAAGAATGTTAGTGTTTGATGACATATAATACTCCCTGGCTTCCCAGCACTCAATCATTCACTTCCTACCCAACTCGAAGCAACACACATTGTTTTGTCATTTTGTTTTATTAGCACTCGCTGAAAGACCGCATCATTTAGGAAGCTGTGCCTGAAAATGTTTCTGAATAAGTGCTGCTTGGTTGTGTTTAGCTGGGAGGATTCCTGGAACATCAAATGTTTTTCATATTTTTTATGCAGTCCTATAGAGTAGGTTGTCCTTGCTGTTTGCAAAGCAAATTACCCCTTGGAACAAAGTTTACCTGATCTGAAAGTATTCAAATTCAAAGTGTATTTTTGGACAACTTTAAAGTACTTTTTCTACAAATCACTGGAAAAATTACCTTTTCTCTTGCCTCTGATCAAGTGATGGACCTGCAGAAATATTCATACCCTTTGTCACAATCCTTGGATGTTTGGTTTTTTCTTTCTTTTGTGTTTTTATAATTTTCCTGCTATTAATATTTGCACAGGTCTTGCCCTGTTCTATTCACCTCTCTGCATAGATAATTGTACAAATGGTGTTGCTATAAAAATAAAATCTTCCTAGTTTAATCTTGTGTTCAGTTCCTTTAACATTTGAATTTATTTATTTACATTATTGTCAGGTCTTTGTCTTTGGTTGCATTCCAGTTGTACTTAGAACTAGAAAATTCCAACTTCCCTGTTGAAATAGAATCAACTGGAACTCCCTCCGAAGTTATATTTCCCATTGAGAAACTGGGAGCAACTATACTGTGGAGGTTCCTCCATCTTTTCCCCAGTGTTAGTATTTATTTAAATGTTTTCACATAATAGATTTAGAATTTTCACACAATATATGTATAATTTCACTCTTTTTGTGGTGGTTGTTCTATTAGGTTGTTTACTATTATGGGTTCACATATTTAGTAAACACCTTATGTTTATTTGAATCATCAGTTTTGGTTTGTTATCCTGAGTTAGGTATCCCTTAGTTGATGAATTCTTTTGGGCCCATTTTGCTATATTTTTTAGATTTGTTGTTGAAAGTCTTTTGTTAAGATTTTTTTTTAAAGTAAATAGAAAATATTTTATTATACATGCCTTTGTCCTTCTGTTTTACTGGTCGGGCCGTAACATATCCCCAGTTGCGTCTTTTATGGCCCACTACGTATTTCAATATGGCAACTCCTTGCATCAACAGTAGTAAGCTGAAGTGGAGACGTGTTTATTTTACAAGACAAGCATGTAAATATAGCGTCTAAAATTAATGTTACATCTAGTACCCTTAACTCTACACTGAACAAATTAAAAGTGGTGTTTGCTTATGGAAAGTAAAGCTATAGCTCTCATTAATGAAGCACACTATAGCTTCACTAACTAGAGTGAGCTATAGCTAGCTCACTAGCTATAACTTCACTAGCTATAGTGAGCTATAGCTAGTTCACTAGCTATAGCTTGGTCACTAGCTTCTTGGGCAGGAATTACAGTTTTAGCTTCTTATTCATTTTTATGGGCGTCGCCATTTTGAAATTCAGTCAAGAAACCAGCTAACCACAGCTCTTTTAGCCGACAGGATGGAGATCACATTCAAGTGGATCAGGAACACCAAAACCAAAAAAAAAGACAGAGAAAAAAAAACATGCAAACATTTCCCACACAAACAGGACATTCAGGCCGTGTTATATTTTCAGGCTTGATGTGTATTTAGCGATTATTGATAAGTGGTGTTTGATTAGCTGGTCAGGAGAAACATAAATTGATTTCCATGCTCCATAGCTAGGGTCTGCTCAGGTTGATGTGCAGAGTTAGGTTTCTCTAACTTCTGACCTCATGCAGAAATAACCCCCCATAAATTTATCAAGAATTATTTTATTTACAATAAAGCATTACGATTGCTCAGTCCATAAAGGTTTGAAACAATGACCTGCAGCTAGTTGAACTGATTATGAGCGATAGAGTAGAGCAAATGCAGGCTGGAACTTTATGAATTTTATTTCTGAGCATTTTTTAACTCCATGTGTCATTTTTCTTTCATTTTACAGTTGTGTGCTACATTGTAATTTGCTGCTTATTTTCTATCACATGAAATCCCAATAAAACACAGAAGTTAGTGGTCATAAGGTGACAAAATGTGGAAGAGTTTAAAGGGTACGAATATTTTTGTATAGCTCGTCAATGTCATGGCCGATATAAACAGGCGGCTGTCGTTTTTGGGCAGGAATTACGGTTTTAGCTTCTTATTAAAATGAGTGTCAAACCCAAAGGAGTCACAACGACTCAACCTAAAAACTCAAATGAGTGGCACAGGAATTTATAGGTCTGTTTGAATTTATGGTATCCATATGTTGGGGATTTTTTTTTTTTACGGTGAATAAATGTGGCGAGGACTCTGTGTGTGCGAGTCGGGGTTAAGTGTTGCGGTTCTGGCCTCTCAGCCTTCCAACGAGGGTCATGTCTTTTTCTTCACTGCAAACCACACTGGGCACAACACACACCGAGAGACACAGAGCTGAGATCATCACGGATTTAAAACTGCCGCAGTAAAAATAAATGTCTGACGGACGGAGTGAATTATGAAGAGTGGGATGTGTCCAAATCCACAGCTGTCATTTGTTCCCTCGTCGCTACTAATCCACCATTTATTTCTTGATGAAATCATAAAAAAATAAAAATAAAAAAAAACTTTTTTCCCACAAATCATTGCTCATATTCACAATTAAGGTCAAAAATTACATTTTGAGCTTAGCCTCTTTTCCCAAAGTTATGGGGTTATGGGAATGTAATCACTCCAGTTGCAGTTTAAATGCTAATAAGGTGATGATTTGATGACTGATGAAAAGGAAAATCAGTGGCATAATGGGAAGGCAGCGTAAAACTGTGTCTCACTCTGTCTAAAAGCGTCTAGTTTGTGGCCCTCTGAGTAATTTTGACCTCAGTTCTGGAATAAAGCCAACTTGGCTCACAATCACAGGCAGCTGATGCAGCCAGGCACCCGATTTATCCTACAGGAGGAAATTTTCACAGACAGAATCTTAAAATAAAAAAAGTTTTCGAAGCAACACAAACTAATCCTCATTTATCTCTGAAACTTCAGAGTCACATAAAGACAGTTACAAAGTTGGCCTTCCACCACCTGGAGAAAGTTTGCGAGATTAAAGGACAAATAATAAGATCAATAAAAAGTCATCTGCTTATCTTAGAGATGCATGAATTATCACTTTTTTCATTTCATTAATTCATTAGATTGTTTTAATCTTGTTTTCTGTGGTGTGAATTTGCCGCCGTTGAGTCCTTTTCCCTTTTTTTCTTTTTTATGTGTTTTATTAAGAGCAACTCATGCATTTATTCCTTTGCAGTAATCATACTGATTACTGCAACAAATCAATAAAACATTCTGGTCTGTTCTACATCCCAAGAACCAGAATCAAACATAGAGAAGCAGCATTCAGCTTCTATGCACCACAAATCTGAAACAAACTTCCAGAAAACTGCAAAACAGCTGAAACACTGAGTTTCTTTAAATCTAGACTAACACCACATGTGGGTAGAGCTGCTTTTGAAACAATAAATGGAACACTGGCCGACATATTTGGTGTGCATTGATGGCGATGGCACCTGAAAAAATGTATTGTTTGTTATTGGTTTTCACAGCAGTTGACAATAAGATGTGTTTATGATGAGTTTAGTTCTGTTAAATGATGTAAAGCACTACTGAAATGTCTTTTACAAGTATTATTGATTAATTGTTTATTACCCAGATTTCTACAGTTATATTAAAGTACGTCAAAAGAAACATTAATCCACGCCTTGGTCTTGTTGTTGACAAAATAATTCCTCCCCTGGCTCTAAAAAAAAAAAAAAAAATCAATCAAAAACAATCTGGAAATTGTGACTTTGTCCTATAAAAATACAATTGTGAAAGTCCCAGTGTTTATGTTTTCCATGATGGATCTACTATAGTCTACAAATAGTTTTTCTAAAAAAAAATCGACTGCTGTTTCATTGCTCTTTTCTCAATGGCGGAAAATTTTGCATGCTTCGGTTATTATTGAGGACATAAAAATGAAAAGACCAGAGAAATGTATTATTAAAATGTTAATTTTAATTACTTTTGTGGCCCTCAAGAGCTTTTAATTGGACGATCTTGGCTGTCATGGCAAATGTTTGGACTTACATGGGGTAGCATAAGAACATGTTTTGCGGTACGTAGTAGAATTATTCTCTCTTTCTCCACATGATAAAACAGTTGTTGATAAGAAAAATCAATCAGTACGCCTAAGTAAGTCTACCAAAAACAACAAGACATTATTAAAATTTTCAGTCAAAAGCCAGAGCAGAAAACTGACATTCACACATTCACACCTATCTGTGACAAATTACCAGCTACAACCGAAGTCATCTGTCTGATGACTGAATTTGAATCATGACCCACAAGAGAAACCACTCACATGAGAATGAACATATACATCTATTTTTAATAAAGAAAGTATATCATCATGGCAATCAATCAACTCGTGATAGGGATGCCCACTGGTAAAGAAAAAAATATTGATTCAATTCTGGCCCTGCTATTGGCTTGAAAACAGTCACTGATAAGCTGATTGCAGGACTGATTTTAGTAGGACATGACAAAAAGCAACTAAGGTGAATCTAAACTGTGGTAAGTAGGGAGCAAATACTTTTCACTGATTTCACAGAAACATCATGTGGACCTGTTGATGGTGATGTTAACAGCCCACTGTGTGTGTGTGTAGGGGGATGGGGTGTGTGGGTGTGTAACTACTGTCTAGGTATGTTCCAATCAGGTTTTTTGCTGCCGATTCCAATTCCGATCATCTCTGAGATCGATCACTGCTGATCACCTGGATTGGCTGTTAACATTTTGCGTTAGGTATAAATGCTACTATGTGATCTGGCAAAATTTAAAAATGATCTGACAATAAATTCACCTAATTCAGACATAAACATGCATAATACTTGCAAATAAAGCAATACAGCAGCTATTCAGTCAAAAGGACAACTGAAAAACCTGCAATAAATAAAACAATATCTGACAGGAATGTTCTCAGTACCATATATTATTAGTGAAATAAATCTGCCTGTATCAAATAATGTCAAGTAATAAAGGAAACATTCATTCAAAGTTAAATACAGGTTGCATCAAAATATACAATCCTAAGTCACTAAGTCAAAACTTTCTGTGAGCATGGCCAGCCGATCAATGCTGTTTCTGACTGAGCTGAGTAATTCTGCAAAACATAGGGAAGAGGCAGAAGAGATCTCTGATTTTTTTTTCAGAGATTATCTGTCTTATGTTAGGACAGCGAAAGTTTTAATGCATATGTAAAATATTTTTTTGTTGTTTAGGTTACATGCTGCAGCTTTAAGCAGACATTCAGTGTGAGAGTTCACTGCTGGGTGGAGGCTGAGCGGCACTCCATCTGTGGAACATTACTACCAGAACCAGCGTCTTACAATGCTAGTCATCAAGCTTGTTGACTGAAATTATTTTTCAGGTTATTTGTTTAATTTTATGACCGTCATACTTTGTTGGCAATTGTTCTACCTGCTGCCTGTTCACTCCAGATCTCTTTTTTTTTTTCCAGCAGTAAGTCTCAATATAGTCAAACTCCGTAAAGTGCTTGTTTTTTAAATGTCGTATTAGATTCATTGTGTTTATGCATTTTGACGTGCTTCACCCCCGAGGTCACTTTCCACCGCAACACAAACTTCTCCATTCACTCTGAAGGCATCGGTTAGGATTTGTTGCGGCGCTTGCGCAGTGTGAAAGGAAAAGATAAGCTGCACACGCAGGCTGTGAAGTGAGATACTGGTGATTGGTTTTGGTGATCGGCAACACGAGACCATGATTGGCGATCACTGATCATACACTTTTTCACGGAAATCTGCCGATGATGATCGGTGGCCGATCGATCGGCATACCTCTACCACTGTCCTTTTAAGATGTTTCCATACCTAATCGTCCATTTGTTACATTTTCAGTACTTCACTTACATATGTCATTATGTCAAACAAACCAAAACCTTTGAAAACCTCATCCCCTCCTTGCCTGTGATGGTGCTGCACCAAAAACAACTGAGGGAAATGACATGGAAAACCACAGGAGCAGACACTGAGTGCAATTTCTTCATTCACCAAATGTAAACAAAAATGGCATCAAATTTTAACACTAGAAAGATTTCTCTTTTGTCTTTGCCAAAAGACCACGAGCCATTTCTCAACACTAGACACAAGCATTTGTTTTGGTTGTACTTACCCAGAATGCCCTGTGCTATAGTACTCTTCCTGCTCTTAGAGAGGTCTCCGATTTGCTTGGGATTCACATACTGTATGCATTCAAACTGCACCAGTGCACAAACCGCACTGCAACCGAACCCAGACCTAGAGTTAAACGGATGGCCAACCAAATTTCCCTTTTTTGGTCCATATCAGAGTGCGATTACGCATTCACACCTCCCCAAACAAACCAGACTTTCTAGACAAACAAAATTGAGTTTGATTAAAACGAACTAAACTTGGGTGGTGAGTGAACTCTTAGATTGTGCTGTGCTCAACTATAACCCTGGAATAAACAGACCTTCAGAAAGACCTTCAGGACTAAACCAAAAACAATCAAGTACCATCATGTGAACAGTCAAGGGAATTTGAGATCATCATGACTCGAGTTCAGAAGAAGAAAGAAGTGCTTGCCCCAAAGTCTACTGGAAATTGCAGTTGGCCACATCCAACCCAATCAAAACCAGACAAAACTTTGTATGCTCAGAGAATTCAAGATGAGGCTCCCAGAAATAAGATCATAGTACCAGGTCACTTATAGCAGCAGTATTAGTGCCTTGCACAAAATGAATGGAAGAGGACAGAGAGCTACCTGCATATCAGCTAACTTCACTGATATGCAGGTAGCATGTCAATAACTGGATGGCAGTTATTGATTTGATCCAGTTGTCCAGTTGTGATCATTGGAGTAGATAAAGTAGACAAACAAAATGAAACTTTGTGGACGATGATCAGGATTTTTTGTTAACTTAAACCTTGAAAGACATCTCCATCTTTTTGGGCTGCAGGAGTCTAAAAGTTCACTAGTTGTTTTTCCTGACCCAAAACTGATGAGCAGAGCACGGAAAGCGAATTCTTACACCAACGTTAACTTTGACACGGAAACAAACTGTTTTTGTCAGCGCGTTTGATTTCAATACCACTGAAAGGAACTCAGTCCAAAACCTCAACCATTTCTGAAAGATGTAATATCCCTGTTTTATATTTAGCTATAACTTGCGCCCAGCCAAGTCTCCGCTTGACATTCACATTGGCGCCAGATGCAGCTAAGAGATTTGTGATATCCGAATGCAGAAACCCCGAGGATGTGGAGATGGATGCATGGAGGAAGGAGGTGAAGAGAGAACACAATGGATCTGGGAGAGAGGGAAGACCGAGGCTCCCTCGGGGGGAAACTTGAGGGGGATATTTTATTTTCTCCCACAACTCCGTCTCACCCTCCAACTCATCTACATCGCGCCCTCGACAGTCGGTTTTTGAGCCTCCTGTTTCACTCAGAAAGCATCCTGCCCCGTCCCCAAAAACACAAGCACGCACACACACACATACACACAAGGTTTTGTCTGGAGGAGGCAGCGGTGTGAGTAAGAGCAACAGCTGCAGGGATTAGAGACGAGGGAGGGAAAAGGAGGAGGGATTGTGTGTATTTCTTTGCGTGGGTGGATGTGTAGAGAGGGTGGACAGAGGAAAATGTCATAGGGAGAGTTGTGAGAATATATGTGTGAAAAGACAGAAACATTTTAGCCCAGAAGGACAAGAGATGCAACAGGTGAGAGGTAAAATATTTAATCAGTCTCTTTAAATGTGTTTTTTTTTTTTTTTTGCTGTTTTTTTTGCATTTGGTGTGTGTGCAGAGCCAAATGTGCAGATAATGAGAGCAGTTCGCAGCCGTACCACAAACTTTGTTCACCCCACAGTTCTAAACTGAGCGTCTACATCGCGGTGGGCTCGTGGTTTTACAGCTAAGTGGGTGGAAGTCTGAGCGAGAGCATGCTCTTTGTAGGTGGAAACACCTGTAATTTCACTCAATTCACAGCATAAAGTTCCTATCAGCTCCCAGCTGCGGCGTTCTGCTTTTCTGAAACTTTTCTTTTTTTCATGTTCATTTTTATGTGTAAAGTATCGAAAAATGATGTAGTTTTGCTTGAGATGATATGAATATTAACAATGTTCTAAAGATTTTAGGAACTTTCAGTCATATTACTTGATCTATTATTATACATGACTGAAAACAGATATTCACAAAAACTGCATAAAAATAATCTTTTTCACTATCTGTAAAACTGAAATAAACAGACAAATAAAACACTTTAGTGTATTGTTTTACAAACATGTCTTTAACAATTGTAATTCTGTCTAAACTCAACCATTCTGTGTAGAATGGCATAAGCATACACAAAAAGACCACACAACTGAACTGTACATGTGAACGTTAGCATAATCCTAACTAACATGTAAACCAGTAAGCTACCAGCCCAGTTCGCTAGCATGCTAATGTTAAATCCCAAAAAATTCAGTGTAAGTTTGGATGCACAAATCTGAGGCCGTATCTACTTAGCTCAACATTGTTTTACCGTTACAGGAAAACCAATTTATCCGTCAACGCTGGTGGTCAGTCCTGATCATTCTGGACAGGCCAGTTAGCTTATTTCCAGCTGATACAAATTCCTCTATAAAAGTTGTTTCCAAATGTTGTTTAATATAATCTAACCACTCCTCCTTTTTCAATCATCCCTTAGTAGCTGGTTTTGGGCAATGGACCAACCCGTTCAACCAGCTGGGCCCAAAGGTTAACTCACAGATTAAACCTTCAGCCACGGCTGTAGCTTAGAGTTGACATTAGCTTTCCACTGACCATATAATTGCACAAATTGGAATTATGAAAATAAATCTGCTTAATGGAAACATGCTTATTAAAGAAAAAAGTTTTTTGATTTAAAAAATATGCGAGGTGAGTTTTTTTCAGTCATATCAAAATTTGTGTATTACAAATAACTGCAATGGAAACGTTGTTTTCATATCACACGAGTCAAGTGACCAGATATTACTACTGGCTAAGAAGATGAAGAAATTGTCAGGAAGTGGTAGGAAGATGATGGTGCTGCATGGTTTTTAGTGACTTATTGTGTGAACAAACTTGTTCACGTGTGATTTTAATTGAATTTCTTATAGAAACACTGAAAATCCATATTTTGAACATTAGCAGAATATCAACAAAGTTTTGCACACATTAATAATGGAAACAGCTATAGAGAGGACCTAACTGCAGAAACAAAAGAAGCATTCAACCTGCAAATAAAAGGAAAACAAAAGTCATTAAAAGAAGACAAATTGTCAGCAAAACAAAAATTCAAATGATTTAAGAATGTGTAGGAGAAAGGGTTGCAGCAAGTTTTAAACATAGATGTAATAAGATGATTGACCTAGAGAATAAGTACTAGAGAATGTGATTGCTGGATCTGTGGCATGTGTGGAGAAACTGAGAAAACTAGGGGAATTTAGTGTAAAGACACAACACCCAACAGAATATTAAAGAAACCTTTTCAACATAAACCCAGAGAGAAGAAAAGATCAGAAGAAAAACAGTAGTTTCCCTAATCTCCTGAAAGTATAGGAACATATTTTGAGTTTTACTTTGCTCCAGTGGCCTTTATTTGAGAGTGGTCAGACAGGAAAGAGTGTAATGAGAGGGGGAAGACGTGGTAAAGGTCATTAGGCTGGACCTCAAACCTGTGACAGCCGCGTCCAGGACTAAGGCTTCCACAGAGGAACACATTTTTTACTTAGGGGCAACACATACTGGGAATGTCAGACGAGTGTCAGAAAATGTGCCCCTGTTACTTCTGTCAAAAAACTCACACTAGCAGAGTCTGTTTGGCTCCAACGTGCAGCAACCTTTTTCAAACCTGTTTTAGGCAAGTGTTAAAAAAAGACTTTACCTTAAACACATGTTTTGGTCAGTTACCAGTGTTTTTGCATATTTTTATTTGGTGATAGACCACATGTTTCACTATTTATTGTTTTCATTTTGATCATTGAACCAATAGAGTTGGGCCTTCCTGCTGTGTCTGATAAATGGTGTGTGTTGTTTTCCATGCATCTGTGGTAGTGTGTTCTTGTTACTGCTGTCTTCGTGTTGTTTTACTGGGAGGACGGACCACTCGGCTACCCGCAGGGGTCTCACTGACCCGGAACCCAAACTTGCAGTCTGAGAAAGTCTAACGCTTTAAGTGTTGTGAAAATAAGAGTGCAGTCTCATTAAAGCATCGGTCCTGAGGACGCTTTGAAATGAGGTGCAGGGCTGTCTTCCTGTTCTTGTGGTAACACGTGTGTTCACTCAGAGCACAGATGCACAGGTAATAACATTAAAGAGGAAAATCCCCTCCACCAGCATACACATCAGCATACGGACAGGCTGAAAAAGCACACAGTGACACCTATGTGTTCCCATTTGAGGTACATACAAACACACGCACACATAAGTGTGGTGTGTTTGAGGCTATCATTATGTGGAGCTATGGGACTATTTATCTGAGCCGGAGCTCAGGGAGAGAGTTGTCAAAACAGGAAGTGTTTTATGTAGCTGAAAAATTCAATTTTTAACTCTCGCACCGGCGAAGTAAAATAAATACCGCACTGCAACGGGCCCCCCGCCCCTTTTCTCTCTCCCCAGGCACCGCAAAGGTCTGATGAAGTCATTTCCCTTTCGATCAGGGGCATTAACTGAATTACACCAAACTAGGACCAAAATTTAATGCGAGGTTTTAAAAAGCTACCCGTCGTTAAACAGAGCCCAGAATTGAATATATTACCCATGTATGTAGTAAGGATTACATGTGACTAATTAATTCACATAGGTTCTTTATGGCTAATATTGATATGATTTTTCAAGCTGACCAACAAAACAAAGTCAATCTACAATGGACATTGAACAGTCACTGGACTGTTAATATTTAGTTTGTAATCTAAATTTTTAGCTTGCCAGTTAAATTTTAAATAACATAACTATCATATGACTTTGAAAATGAAACCAGATTTTTTTTCTCTTGTGGCAGGTTGCATATTGCAAATTATTGTTGTTAAATTTCAACTGTGTAGCGTTACAAATATGGGCTCTTCACAGAAATATAAAAAACAAACTCCAGGAGTTATGAAACGTTTATTCAAACATTCATAAAATATACTAATTAGCATAAAATAACACAAGTGGTGAAGACGTTGGAGACATAATTACTAACTGCCAATCAGAGTTTGTATCCTGTTGCATAATGTTAGATATAAATAGATGTTCTGACCAGACTATATATTTGATGCACTGATAGAAAAATTGAATATTTATCTTGCAGTTCTTGTGAAGCTCGTCTGATTCAATAAAAAACTCTGAGTACCACTTGTCTCTTTCATTTTGTTAAATTCTAAGTTTCTGTTTCCAGTTTTTCTGTGTGTCAGGGTAAGCACACACACACACACACACACCCACACATACAGTGTTAAAATACTCCTAAAAAGTTAGTTTGCATTGGTGCATGTCCAGATGCTTCTTATTAGTTGGTGATGGCAGCCTGCAGAGACCTGGTCACACCCAGTAGAGTAGGACTGAATGCAGCTCACAAAGCGATGCATAACCCAAATAAAAACGGGAACTGGATCATAACAGCATTCGGCAACATGTAACGCTTATGCATTAATTATATAATCTACTTTTCAGGACATCAGGAACTCTACTTCTATAAGTATATTCACACAGTTTGCATATTTAAACTGAGGATTTCACAACTCCAACTCCTTCCTCACTGTGGCCCAGCATGTATCGCTGCTTTTGCGTCACTAATATTTGCTGATGCAAGGAGACCAACAGCTGTTAACCACATACATCCGTTATTTGTTTCCAGCTAAATGTGAAGTTGTCTGCACTTCTCTATATGCACATGTGTGAAACAGTTAAAAGAAAAAGCAGCAAGAGATGAGGGGAAAAAAACAATTTTTATAAACTTTTAAAACTAATAAAACTTTGTCATCATTGCACAATAGTTTATAAGGAGCTCATTCTGTCTTTTTTGGTTCTAATGTAATTAGGCAAATTAAAACACTTATTATATAGATTTTCCCAGTTTTTTTTTTTTTTTAGAATTCAATGTTATATATTGAAACATAATTGAAACATTTTTTTTTTAATTTATGGAATAGTTCCATTTCATCAATTTCTGCCAAGTGAAACAGAGTCTCATTTAAAATCTGAAGGATACAAATCCGGGCAAGGAGGTTTAAAGCAGCACTTTGTAACTTTTATTAAAAATATGTTTTTTACAGATTAGTTAAAACTGTTCCTATGGACCTGCTGTCATCTACAGAAATTCACCACTCCATCAGAAACAACAAATCAGAGTCAGGAGGAGGGTCTTAGCGCTGTCAATCATCCTCTTTTACACGCTACTTACAACCTGCTCCTTTCTCTCTGCTATGCAGCAGCTGGTTCATCACAGTGGAGCCTGCCAACAATGCTAAGGTTAGTTAGCATGGCCACCAATGGTGATTCACAGCGCTAAGATGCTCCTCCTTGCTCTGATTGGTTGTTTAATTAGTATTTTTTAATTAAATTAAAATCAAAAATATATTTGCAAACAGTCTTTCCCAATAAAATGTAGAAGGAAATGTCACAATAAAAGGAGGGAAAAAAGCATCATATTTACTTAATTAAAGACAATATTCTTGAATTTTTAAACAGCTGTAAAAAATATCAATTAACATAAAAAATATGTTAATTGTAAAAAATATCAATTAACATAAAATTTGGATTTTTGAGGGGAGGCAGGTGGGGTTGATTATGTCCAGCCAAGTTTCCACAACACATCAAAATAAAAGATAAAAATCTAACTCTGTTGCTTTTTAGAAGACAAACAAACAAAGGTTAAAGGTCTTTTCAAGGAATCCACTTCACCTTAATAGCAGCTCGGCGACTGCCAATGTCCAAAATTAGAGAACTCTATCTTGCAAGGATTTATTTTTTGATTCTGGCTGAAGAAAATCATTTGCTTACCGGCCATCCCCGCTGATGTAAGTTGAGTGAGGCGCCACTTTCTTCATGGAGAAACTTCCATGAATGCAGCAGTAGCGGCGGCGGCAGCGGCGGTGAATGACTATAGCAGACAGCATGTTTAACACAGGTCAAACCGAGAAGTCAAAGCGGAGGAGGTTTTTATTTCCTATCCCAGAATATTTCCCCCAACCTTCACATGCAGCTTACGAAAGCCATCCAGGTTACCAGCAAGAAACAAAAAAAACAAAAAATATAAACAACAATAATAACAACAAAAATGGGACAAGGGAAGGGAGAGAGCAGAAGTATTTTAGAAAGAAATGACAAAGAACAATGAGGAGATTTCCATACAACAGGCAGAGAAAGAAGGAATGGAGGAAGCGGCAACATGATTTGTTTAATCTTTAAGGATTTGTGTAATTACGTGATTTTCTTAGGGCTAATTACACTAGAAAATTATAGCGATAAAAAACGAGGAACAACAGATGGGAGAGAACATTACTATTGTGTCTAAAAAAAGACCAAAATTGTTGTTTTCACATAGCTGGTAGTCTAGAAAGAGGAAAAGCAGAGAAGATAAACAAAGAAATAAATGAGTGATCGTCTTCTTACAGAAGGAGACTCTGGGGAGACGCTCTCCAGTCCTTAATTCCATTGCCCCCCTTCACAAAAAAAGAAAAAAAAAGTCTTTCCTATTTTTACACCCGCCTCGATGATCCCCAGAGGGAAAGCAAACGGCTCCGGGCCGTTTGCTTTTCCCGCAGATATGTCGTCCCCAAAGAAAAGCCCCAAAATAAACACACGGAAAACCGCAAGGATAAATTTGGCTGCCTATGCAGAAAGGCTTGGAGTCTCCATGATTGTGCTTCTCACATGCTTTTAAAAAAGAAAAGACAGGAGGAAGAAGGAGGAGGAGGATGGGGGGGAGAATGCAGAAAGGCAGGAGTTTGGAGATGAGAACAAAGAGCAGTAGACAGATGGAAGGGGGAGACATGTAGAAAAAAAAAAGGAAATCAGGGTGGATGATGGCCTGTCAAAAGTTTGTGACACAAGTTGAGACTTTTTGATTGAGCACTTAAAAGTTTACATCGTTAACATCTTAGGAGACATGCCGTAAATGCCTTCATACTGACGAGTTAGGGGAAACTTTGCCAGAAGGAGGGAGAAAACCTCCTGTCGTACTTATCTGTTGAGCAGATGAGAACTTCAAGTTGGGCTTCAACACTTTGCAAAAATAGTCAGTCCTTGACCTTCTTTACATTTTGTCCCCACATAAAATGTTGGGATTTTCATTGAAACCGTAGCATAAAGTTGTCATGTTTGTGTGTGCTGACATGGCTAACTAACAATAAAGAAGTATAAAGTATTTAATGTATCCATGCCATGTCAACTCAAACCAAAACAGCAAAAGCAGCAAGCGTGGTCATACAGCTGTGCAGACCAAAGGAGGAATGAAAGAGACAAACTGGCTGGTAAGAGCTGGGAGGTGATTGGTCACGCCATGGTAACCAGATCAGAATAATCAATGGAATGCATGGGAGCTCACTGATTTTAACCGAGAAGGATCTGAGCAAGACACAAATGGATGGAAATAAACCAAAACCTAAATACACAAAGAACTGAACAAAAACAGAAATAGAAATGAAGGAACACTGGGAGTGACAACAACCCAAATCGATCCAAATACAAAATGACAGAGACAAACAAAACACCACGACCTGCAGATTATGACAGAAGAGTCAAATTTCACTTTTTTTCTTAAAAATAACAATAAAAAAACTTTTACATTTATACTCAGTGCATCTAAATACATACTTTATAGAAACATTGACCACAGATTTCAATAATTGACTAAAACCTAGTAAATATTATGATGTTTAGTGTACAGGTGACTGAGTAAAATGTGATAAAATTAGGTACGTTAGGTGCAAAGAAGTTAACTTGAGATAGCGATTAAAAACTCAATGTTTTTATAATTATAATATATAACTAAAGAAATACTTGTGCCTTATGGAAATCTTTCAAAAACATTATCAGTATACTTACCATTGGCATTAAGTTTAACATTTTTTTGAATAACATGATACATTATTCACTAATGTTCTCTCACAAACCTCTGACATTTGAAGGCAATTGGTTGCACTGGATTTTACTTAGGGGTACCAGAGTAAAAAAGGGTTGAATACGAACTCCCCAAACTTTTTAGACTTTTACATGGAGATGGAAATAAAAAAACATGCATCATTTTCCTCCCACCTCATATTAATGCACTGCTTTGTGCTGGTTTTATCACATAAATTCCCAATAAACTGCACCGAGGTGTGAGATTGCAACATGACAAATTGCAGAAAAGCTAAAGGGGTGTGACCACTTTTGCAAGGCACGCTAAATCTAAAAATAGCTGTCCCTGTAGTCTTTTTTTTTTGTTTGTTTTATGTTAACATGACCTCTGATCTGCTACATTTCTGCTTTGACAGGAAATAAACCCTGAGCTTTAAGACAAACACATGAAGGCTTTCCTGCCAGGACAGCAGATCATTGAGGCAGGGTTGAATTACTCGAGATATGTGGAGAAAAATCTTTCAAAACAGAATTTAGATGGTGTTAAATGATGTCAGAGCTCAGCTGGAGAAAAAGAAGAGGGGAGGGAATGCGATTTGCAGTTAGTTTAAAAAAAACAAAATCAAACAATATTTACTCCATGGTATGAATCCCTCCATCTGTCTCCTCCACCCTAAACCCAAACTTTTCTTTTCTGACAAGAGAGTACACTACAGTTCAGGACATTATGTAGTAAAGTAGGCCTCAAAACCACAAACTTTCTTCCGCAAGGCACCATTTAAAACCTTGAAATTAACCTTGCCTGGTAAAATTTTCACATTTACTAGCTATAAATATAATTTTTGGCTTCATAACCATCTTTTGTATGTGGAGTATGATGTAAAAACCCAAAAAATGTGGGGGATTTTTTTTGTTAGCCAAGAAATCCTTTTTGTGGAAACTATTGGAATATTATTTCCAAAGAAGCAGAGAAGACATTGACCTCCTGAACTCCAATGACTCAGTTTAATTTTTGCATTATGGCTGGATTGTAGACATGTTAAATGTGTAAAGAAGGGAGGATCTGAGACGCCAAATACCCGAGCTGTTTACGTTGCTTATCGTGATAAAAATGTCTCTGACTCTTCTCAGTCCTCCCCTGCAGCTCATCATCACTAACTGTACAGCTTTTTTGGCTCTCTTTCACTCCTACTATGACTCACAGGACTCAAGCATTTAAGTGTGATGAAATTTAGGAACCCAAACAATCGAAAAGTAGATGGAATAAAACTGCTCATCAATTTTGTTAAGTTTGCTTTCATATCGCTGACCCCAAGACACATACAGCGCCCTCTACAGGTCCTTTGTTGCTCTTTCAATGGTGAAATAATAAAAATAAACTCTTCTTTTATTGTGTCTTTTAGACGAGCAATAACAAAACTGTTAGATGGGTAGTTGAGGATCACGTCAGAAGAAACAGCAATTCCTTTAGCATAGATGTTCCACTGGTTCTCGCTCCATAGAGTCAACAGGTGAGTCTCCAGTCAAAGATATTTCTTCTTCTGTTCAGGTTCTGACCGGATACCTCAATCCAGATGCAGGCATCTGATGAAACTTCAACCTAAAAGAATGCAGAAGAAGCTTGCTAGTCCTTGGTTATTGTTTAGTCACACAGCCTTCTGAGCACACGGTAACAATTTCCATCTTCCCCATCTTCTGGATCCTAGTTCCTTTTGTTTGCCAACCCCCATTAAAACCTCATGTAAATAAATTGTATCTTCATGACTCAAACTACAGGAGTGAGCAGAATGCAAAAGTAACAAAAATTAACTAAGAAAGACAAAGGAAAGAACACCAAGAATACAGAACATGAAACAAGAGCAATAATCTCAAAACCATAATGACCTCGACAAATATCCTGGGAAAATCCAGAAACCAAGTCACCACCCACATCATACAAACTTCCAGCTTCTAACCCTGGCAGAGTTGGACAGACAGTACCCAGACTGAGCTGAAGTGTCACATTTACAACAAATATTAAATTTTTGCCTCCCTTCAATGTCTGTCTTCATCAATGACCTTTGTGTGCTGCATTCTGTCCACCATCTGGCCTGGACTCACAGTTTCTGTCCAACTTCTTCAATGAAGTCCACATACAGAATCTTTTCTGTCCGTAATTTCAGTGGTTTTGCACTCCAACAAATTGTGGGTTATTGTTTTGCTTTTTTTTAACCCAAATGTTTGGTTTATGTTCTTGCAACTAAAACAGGACAGTTTTAGCCAAACAGTGGGTCAAAATATGTGGCTCAGTTTGTTGTGTTAAAAAAGAGACAAGAGCCATCATCTTTACATTCAGCCATTTTGACCTACAGCACCACTGAACTTCTCCCACAGGACAAAGTAAAAACTGCTCATTCAAGCTAACATTGACCCTTTGTGTGCTAAGTGATTAGCACAAGCTAATGCTAGTTCTTATCAACACTTGTGATTTAGCCAAAGAACAGTCAATAAAGTTAACACAGATAAGACATATTTAATAGATTACAGTGAAAATGTTTTATAAATACAGTACACCATTTTCATAAATGCTGAAGGTAACATAGTTACTTAATTGTGCTATAAAATGACACTATGTGGCTGGAAAACACAATGCAATTTAAGGAATGATTTTATTTGGGTATTTGGGTAAAAAGAGGGCTAAATAAAACTACAACACACTTCAGATTTTTATTTGTGTACATATTAAAAACAATGTCAGTTTTTGTGTTTGAGGTTCACAAGTGCACACATTTTGGTCTAAAACAGTGGTTGCCATGTTATAAAATGTGAATAAAATCAGGGCATGAATCCACTTGCAAAGAGCTGAAAATCAACTGACCTGCTGTTTGTCATTTTTGGTTTATTTAGAGGCACTCGGAGGTCACCGTGACACCCTGGTTATTTTGACTTTGGCTTCTTTAAGTGTCAGATTTATTTAGACTTGCTGATGAGTCGGTTCAGTTTCATTATTATTTGAGGGTGTGGAAGAAGAGGAGGAGGAGGAGAGAAAGAGGGCAGAGTAAGAGCCTGAGGAGGAGTGTCTGGGGTTTGGTCCCGGTCCCCTGTGGTAATACTTAATAACAAACATTAAAAATACCACAGAAATCTCTCACCGCATTCCCACGCTCCAGCAGGCCAGAACACACACTTGAGCGCACGCACACACATGGGTAAGGCTGTCTTTTTGACTACACCTTCATATACAAACAGAGAGCCATTTAGTCACATGCCTGCATTAAAATACAAACACACTTTTCTACTTGTGTTGGGTTTGTAATTAGAAAATATGGTCTGGATGAAAATGCATTTATCTTGCCTGCATAATGAAAAGCAGAACAATCGAAATGATCAGTGAAAGTGTTAACCACAGCTAGATAAAAACACCCTGAACAGCAAGGAAAGAGGGTTGTTCCTCAAAGAGAGGAGAAAAAAAAAAGAACTGTTCACTCCGAGAAGAAGTGAACAGGTCGTCTCCCTCCAGTCACAGGCCCATCGTCGATTCTCGCCATTTAGACTACAATTATTCCTACTATTAGTGCTACACCACCGTGTTTGCCGGGATGGGTTTTCCTCTTGTCGCCAGTGGCTTTCTGACCTTGTCTAGAGGTTTGGGGACAGTCCAGCCAGAGATTCCTCTTTCCCTTTGTGCTTCACATGTGCGTCAGTAATGTTACCGCAACCTCTCAGAGTCCCCGCCCTTCACTGTAACCCCTTCTGGCTTTAAGCGCCCCACCCACCTGTTTTCACTCAACACTTCGCTGCTCTTTTTTCCTCAATGTTTACATCGTCTTCCACATTCACCTTTGTGTTATCCCATCAGTTTAGTCCCTTTAATTTATTGTAAGTTAGCTGATCCAACGAAAGTCATTCCTATTTGCTCAAACAAGTTAGAATTTTCACAGTTTCAAGGATGTTTTTTTGTGTAACAACTTAGCCAAAGTAGTCAAAATACATTGCAGAATGTTAGTCGTAAAAAATTAGAAAAAGAAGTTCAAGCTGTGTTGTGCAAAATAATTGAGAAACAGTAGAAGTTTAGAGGTTTAGATGCTTATCTGTCGTGAAATATCATCATTGAGGAACCTGAAGAGTCCCAAATTCATTCTGCAGCATCATAATTATCAGCAGCATAAAGCAACAGCCATGACAACCTGTTTTCCACACACAGGAGAGCATATAACATGAAGTATAAAGTCAAAATTATTCCATGATAACAGACATTTATAATTATTTTTCTTTACATGAAACATCCTTTTGAGCAGTTAAAACAATTGCATGGTGATGTTGCTGTGCATAATTTTCTTCTTTGTTCCTGTGTGTGTGTGAAGGAATGCGCACGCATATGTGTAGTCTTGTATTTAATACACCAGGCACCATTTTTCTAACACATACACTGTGGGGCCCGACTGCTCCCTGTGGGGACGTAAGTCTGGTTTCCATGAGGAGAAGTGCTGTTTTGGGGTTAGAGGTTAGGTTTAGGACTAAGGTGTGAATTGAGGTCATGGTTAGGTTTAGGGTTAGGCTGCAAAAATGAATGAATGAAGGTAAGTATTATCTTTTGAGGAAATATGCAAGCCTAAAATACAAACACACTCAACCAGTAAATCCTGTCGAACATTTATGTTGGGTGGAGTAAAACCCACCTTTAGACCTTTTAAACCTTTGTGTTGCAGAATGTAAATTTAGCCTGAGTTTCAAGCTTTGCTTACAGAATGAAGGTTAGTATCTTTCACATACATCCAACTATGAAAGACTACACGTATGTGACTTTTATCAACAATGAGAAACCCTGAACAGACCTCTAAAAGCCATGCTGGAGACTCCCAGCTCATTCTACATTTGTCTGCTGCAACAGCTGGCTGTCCAACACTTGGCTTGGAGACACAAGAATCTTATTCACAGAAATACTCCTCCTGGGAAAAGCTGCACACAACTGGGAAATAGTGATGTGAAAATGAGACAAGAAAGAAATACAGGAGGTTCCTCCCTTCCGGGATCAGACCAAGAGATGGGGCCAACTATGGGTTGACACGTCTTTTTTTCTGCAGCATGCTTTTAGGGTGACACTATCAGTCAGTTGTTTAAGTACTTCAGTGTAACACACCATAAGGTTCAGAAAAGATTTATTTAATTATTAGATTTCAGCTAATTCTACAACTCTTCTACATGTATTGATTTGAGTTCATTTGATGGTTTAAGTCTGAATTCTTTATTATTCAAGTACTTCAATTACTTACAATTAAAACCAGATATGTACATAAACTGAATGCAAAAACACAAACACATTTTCTTTCTCACTGTCTTAAGTTAAATCTGATCATCTTTTTCTTACCCACATGTTAGATGTTAAAACACCTACATACAGTACTTAGAGCTGAAATAAATTTAACCAATATTATTAGGAATTCAAATTCTTCATTCTGTTTTGTTTCCATATCTGTGCCACAATCCGTGGAGGTCTCCTGCCATCCCTAAAAAGAGAACGCCATGAGCGGCTGCCCATATTGCCCAGGTCAGAAATCACAACTGTCTGCACTATTACACATAGCAATTAAAACAATGTATTAACTGTAAAAAACACTCAACTATGAACAGTGTCCAAGGCGCAACAAGCAAGAAGTAACCAAGGAGAAGGACCATGACTGTTCTCTCCCTCCCTCCCGCTGCAATGTCTGCCACCATGGCAGGAGACGACAACAAAGAGCAAAGAGCATGCTCTGCTTTCTTACGTTCTTGTTTTATTTATTCGCCAATTAAATAAATCTACATATTTTTGAATTAAATAAAATAGTAATAGCTACTGCAGTGTACGCAGAGCATCACAAGAACAAAGAACGGCTCTCAGTGAGGCTTCAGTCCTATAGTACGGAGCCCCCTAGGGGACATGGGGAATTTTTTTTCTTTTGCGTGCCCTCGCAAAACCTTTTGCGTTCCCTCGCAAAACCTTTTGCGTTACCTCGCAATACTGTACTGATCAGTTATGCGGCAAAATTGAATACTGTAAGCCTTTCTTACGGTGGCCGCGGTACTTT
>CAEFZY010006638.1:0-13131 GCA_903066815.1 Brachyrhaphis roseni
TATGTTATTTTATTTATCAAAAAATAAAACAAAAAATGACTCTAGACAGTTTCTGTGAAGCAGTATCTTTCTTTAGATATTAGGAAAAAGACAATTATGGGAAACATCGCCAACTTGTCCTGAAGACAGTCACTGACCCTCCAGAGTCACAAAAGGTTGTTGCTGGAGCAGCTGGTTGGATCCAAGCTTAGTGAAGTAGAAAGAAAAGGTGCACTAGCAACAGGGATGACAGCAATCTTGAGAGGATTGTCAGGAATATTGTGAAGCTTCATGAGGAGTGGACTGAGACTGAGAAATCTAACATCATCTTAACTGGGCTCAACTGAACTTTTGCTTAGTGGTCCAAAGTCATCTGTTCAGATAAAAGTAAAGTTTCCCAAAAGTGGAGAGAAACAGAATCATGTTGCTTGAAGTCCAGGGTGAAGTTTTCTCTTGATTGGATCATGTTTGAGCTACTGTTGCCTTTCTATCATCTCAAATTAGGCTGCCTATTCTCCTCTGAGATCAACAAAGCGTTTCAATGTTTCTCTTTCTCAAACCATTTCCTGTAAATCTGAATGACGGCGGTGTATGAAAAGTCCCAGTAGATGAGCGGTTTCTGAAAACCTCAGACCTCCAGAGTCATTTAAACTTCAGCAAATTTTCTTCACCGGGTTGAGATGTGTCGAGTTGCTGCCATGTGATTGGCTGATACAATGTTTGCGTTAGACAGACTAAGGAGGACGGTGTATATAGATTAAAAATCCCAAATTCAAATCTGGGCTGAGACCAGAATATTTTACTCTTTCCAGAAGCCATCTTTCTGCTCACTGTGCCATGTAATTGTGTATTTTATTGCTTTAGTCATTCTAAAAATCCATAACACTCAGACACTTCCTGAACCTTTTGCTTTCCTGTTTCCTGAGTTTACAAGCATCATGGGTGCAGTTGCATTTACACTGCTGGGACATATTTTAAACACGGTTGACACTGAGCGGCACACCAGAAGCAGATTAATATAAAGACTGAACCAATGTGTGTACACTTATTAAATACTCTTACAATGTGAGTGGTTTTGCTCTGAGGACTGGAAGACATCGTTGGACTACTGTAAGGGAGGTTTCAAAAGTCATTCCCAGAACTCTGGGAACTTTCACGGAAATGATTATATTTATTGTTGTGCATGACCACAGTACTAATGTGTAGCATTACAAGCTCTGCACAAACAGTGAAGCAGAGGACATTTTTTCAGTTGGTTAGTCAGAAGAAATGTAGGACAGGACAAAAGTGATAATAAGCATGCTCAAGGTCCACAAAGGATTGGTTTAAGAAGATGAAACAGCAGCAATCCTAGTCACCTGACTTGAAAATATCTGATTAAATTTAAAAAATGCACCTGAAGCACACAAACCCAAGAATAGTTTATTTATGAGGAGTGGTCTAAGCTTCCTCAGAAATGCAGGCTCTATAAGTACTACAGATGTTTTCTCATGAATAAGTTGAATAAATTTGAGACTAGTAATAATTTTCTGTTTAATCAGGATAAAAACACTTGCAATATATGTTTACACTCCTGGATATGCTATGATAGGATAAATAGTGATTCTATCTGAGGTTTTTCAAATTTCTTGGATTATTCACACAGATCTGTTTCATGCAGGAAGGAGCATAAAAGAGAATATAATGTGAGCTTCATATACATAGAATCAATCAACAGCAGTATATTAATAATGTAAACATGTTTCATCAGTGTCTTGTCTCACAGAGAGGATTTTTCAGAGAATAGAGAAGATAAACAGAAAACAACAGCCTTTATCGAGTCCATTTCCTTTATAGCCCCTCGATGAGCACAAGCTAACACTCCCTACGCATCGCTGTCTTTGTTTCCCTGAACATAATGAGGTGTGGCAAAATGAGAAGGCACCTTCTGGCATTTTCACCACGACTGAGAAAAAGTTAAGTTCAGGAATAATCCCTTTGAGCAGAGAACATGAGAATTATCACTCCATCATTTTCATACACTGCAGAAAGCAGCACGCAGTCCTGCAGCTATATCACATGAAAAATTACTTTTTCTGTGACAAAAGCACCCCCCCCCCCCCGTGCCACCTCCCCAACCTCTACCTCCACCAAATCCAATTTATTCGTTTCGAAACCGCTCTGCCGTCTCTTTCGGCATCATAAACTGGAAATATGCGAGACCCACTCAAAGTAAGGCTCTACTGTTTTTATAGAAGCACCTGTGAATCTGTGATCGCATTAAAGCCAAAAGCATCTCATCAATACACAAGTATATCTCGGCAAAAAAAAAAAAAAAAAAAAATTCTTGGGAAAACAGTGTTTTATCCAAAAGAAAGCTGCAGAGGAGAATTTAAAAAGAAAGTAATGAGTTTCCAGAGAATAACAAATGCTCTTTGTAGAGGCTTTACAGGATTACTCATTACTGGCACCAACGTAAAGCCTGAAAGCACAGAAATAATCTTAATACAACAGATCTGCAGGCAGTAGTCCAAATGTTTTTACGGTTTCAGGCATCATTTTAAGTCTGCATGTAATATAAGGCTCATTACAGGCTACAAGGCTTATATGATGCTCCCATATCTTTCTTGCCATACAAGTGGTCACCTTAGGAAAGACACAAGACTCATTAATTTAACTCATCAGAGTAAGTCTATTTTAAAAAAATGAAATGATCTCTAAGGTCTGCTTTTGCAACTGAAGATGTCATCAAAAATGAAATAGATTTTTTTTAAGCAGCTCTTCAGTGTAAACAGCTCCAAAAACTCTGTATAATTTGTACATTTTAAGCAGCAGAACTGGATTTGTTTCAGTTTTCTGGAGTAAGGATGTTTAAACCAGACTTTAATTAACAAACTGAAACAACGATACTTTTAACCACCAATAAAGTGAGAGCTTCTTGTATGTAAAGAGAGATTCAGCCCAGATGACATCTAGTTTAAGTTTTGCAGGAAACTTAAACTAGCGGCCTGTCCAGGGTGACCCCGCCTCTTGCCCAGAACGTTAGCTGGAGATAGGCACCAGCACCTCCCGACCCCACTAGGGTCAAGGATGTTAGAAAATGGATGGATGGACAAGAAACATTTTATTAAAAACTGTGCAAATTCTTCATGCTAGAGCTAATTTTATCCCTAGATTAGACTTTTCAGACTCCGTATCAGAAATGAGAGTCTCACACGCCAGCATTCTGGTAGCCGGCAGCAAAAACATGGAAAAGACTTCATTTAGAAAAAAAAGATCATCAGAGCAAAGGCAATGAGGGGCAGAATGACACTGGCGCACGGTGACAGATAATTTAATCTTGCATGCAGGAGAAATGTTTGCTGCAGGGAATCGTTGCTGATCTGGTCATCATTACTGTCTGGAATATCAGTGTCTCCAAAGCAGCGCCGTCCAGGAGGGAAGTTATGTCGCCTTCAGCTGAAGTGGCATCATCTCCACTGAGAACTGCATCTGTCAGCAGTCATTTAAAAACCAAGCTTGTTATAATCATCCCCAACCTGAACGAGACACACAATTTACAGTCATTATCACTCCCATTAGCTGTTCTTTATTGGGGTTGTGTGTGTTGTGTTAATGTATCTGCATTACAATGATCTAATTTTCGCCATTTGCCAATAAATATCTCAGCTCTTGCAACCTATTATTTATGCTCAACTTCCATTTCTTTTAATCTGATTTGGTGTTTTGCGAACGTGAGGGTTTTTACATTTGGTCACATTACAACTGTGTACTCAATGTAAACACAGATGTTCTGTAAAGGCTACAGATGTATAACTTTGTGAAGACCAAGGAGACAGAAGACAGGTCAGGTAAAAAACAAGATTTATTCATTTCTAAGAGTCTGATGTAATATGACAAAATGCGTTCACTTCCAAGGGTCATGTACTTTTGTGAGCCAAAAACGTCAGTAGCAACGTAACTCCCTGGTTTTGTTGGCCTGAACAGTGAACCTCATCAGTAGCTTGTCCACATCTCTGAATCACCATTAGGCTTCGACCCACTAAACATAAAAAGGGACAGTGAATTGCTGATGAGACGTAGGAGTCCATCTACGCACTAAGACCCTACTTTTGTTGCTGTTAAGCACTCTCATCAGTGGAAATGTAATCACCTCTTATGCCTGAAACAAAGGTAATGCTCTGTGAAGCACACTGAAAGATGGGGGCATATTTTCACTTTCTGCAAAACTTTCATCTCTGCATGTTAGAAGAGCCCTCCACTTCTTTTCCTCTCCAAGCTCATGAGGCCCACAGGCGAAAAGAGAAAGGTTGGAAAAGGAGCTTTTCCATAACTTTCAGTCTGTAAGTTTCAGAGCCAAATATTCTGAACATGACACCGCTCAAATAGATGAAATGTGCTCCTTTGCTTTCTCACAGCACCAGGATGCCAAACGCCATCTGCAAGTTCTCTGAGCCAGTTTGGGATTATTGTTGTAATTTACATCCTAACTGTCTGTGTGCCTTTAAAGGTTGTGCAGAGTATGACTTGGCTTTGAGCTAACACATAAATCTAGGTATTATTCAAAAAAGAAGTGCAGCAGCAGAAGCATAGAGAATGCTGAAGAAAAATCTGATTTAAATTGCATAAAACTACATCAGTTAATTGATAAAATGGAGAAGTTGGTAAAGAAATGCAACAATACAACAAAATTTTTTTTTACCAAAGACACAAGATGTCTCCTTTTACCACTGCTTTACGGTCTGTAGCTCCTTCAACCCTTTCTGGTCACAATGTTGAAATTGTTCAGCTATGTTTTTGGAACAAGTGGTAAAATAAATTCTAGAAAAAAAGAAAAAAAAACAGGCATGTAATGCAAAAAGATCCACAAACAATCTAAAAATCTTTATGCCTTTAAGTCTTCCTCACACAGCTCCTCCAGACTAGTGGCAGCAGCAACGAGCAAATACCTGGTGGAACTGTGCGTCTGCTGAGCTTATCATAGCAACTCCTTCTCAGTCCAATGCTTCTAAGAAATATTGCGATCATGCAGCAGAAGGATTGTTGTGGGAATGGATAGGAGTTTCTTTAAAGAGACAAAAACCAATTTCAAGGCATCAGATACAGCTATGTCGCAAAGTCAAATTTCTTTAGTTATTTTTTATAACAACTAAAGGTAACAGTTACTCGATTGTACCCTTTAATAAACTGAATTTTGAATTTACTCATGTCATCTTCGTCTGATATTAAAATTTGTTTATTTGAAAGAGAAATAGGCATAAACATAACACACATATAATGGGGCAAACATGTTTTAACAACTCTGTACAAAGTTAACATTTTTAGAAAGTTAAGCACTTTGTGACTTAAAGACTTAGCAAATGCCTGCAACTTATCCATCTGAGTTCTTATTTTTATATCGTTGGCATTCTCACATCAATTTAAATTTATGCTAAAAAAAATGGTTTAATTTTCTGGGTTTTTACTCTACAACAGCCAGAGGGGAGAAAAATCTATTTTCTTATACTGCGCAAAACAACAGAAAACTACTAGAGTGATTTGATGCTGATTGCAGTAAAACGTTTGTGTTCTGATTGAGTTTTGCTGTGAATATAAAGCAGTTAGAGGAGACTTCTTGGGTTGAGCAACAGAGCAAATTCAAAATATTATATAAAAAAAATGAGGACTGACCTTTTGATGGTAACGCAGTCATGTGGAGAGTCGGTTCTTTTTATTTCCCTGCCACTCTCTAACTCATCACTGTGGGTTTGAAAAGAAAAGTTCAAACCCACAGATTAAATATACATACTTTTCTCCAGCCTGCAGTGTTAAGTCATTTAAATTGTCTTGATATTGAAGTTGTAAGGTATCAAACCAAGAAAATCTTTCTTGTAGAAGATGCAATGAAATTAGCAAATCTTTTTAGTGATGCCTAATAGCGTGACACCATCATTTTAATAGCCAACATGACCTTAATCTTAATATTCCTTTTAATTCTACCTTCCCTGTAGCAGTATTTAATTTAAAAGTAAAATGCAGACATATCTCTGCATATTCACCTTTTGTTGTATGCTCCCTTTCAAAACTGTTCACTGGTTCATTGAAATGACCTCAGCAGGCGGCTTGTGAATGCTTTTTGCCAACAATCCCAGCTGAATGATGGTTCACAAACAGCCTCCCTAACTGCTGTTCCTGATGGAGACGGAGGATGATTCCCCTCAAATGGGAGTTATTCTTTGCCACGCGGCATCATTCCGGAGAGGAGCTTATGAGGGGGAAAATTTGTGGGTAATAGATTTGTGCCGCCATGGCTCCCCAACTCCGGCAGCTGAAAAATGTATGCAATTAAATGTCTAATTTCAGCAGGGTAATCGGGTCAGGACAGTCTGACTTCATTATCAGCAGCAAACTCATTATTAAAATCAGTCAAATGAAGATTTGACTAACAGTCATGACTTTTGGGTTCACTGAGGTTCAAATGAGTCTTTTTGGAGATTACAGCAGAACCTTGAGATAAATGTATTTAATAGCTCCAAATAGGTGCATAGCTAGAGAATATCAGACACACAATATAGATAACATTATGCAAGAGAGATTACAGAACACATTATAGGGTATACATCAAAATATTATGACCATCTTCAATCTGATAATCAGATAAACGTAGTGAAAGTGGAGGAATTAGGGCGATCACCCTAAAGCACCGGCCACAAATGCTGGATCTTACGGTAAAAATTTGAGCAAAACCACCACAAAAACACCACTGACCACTTAGTCAGTGGAAAAAAAAATATGTTGACATTTTATTTACATAAAATCATACACAGCTATTGCTAATAATACCAATAGGTTCCCTTGCATTGGTCGATTTCATATAGTTGGATCATACAGAAAGAAGTACAGTTGACAATTCCTCTCAGCAAAAACATCTTTAGTGTCCAAAGTTTTTCTTAGAAGGATTTAGGTCAAGGGATTAATTTAATATGGTCATGTTTTGTGTGATTATGACGTATAGTGAAGCTACCAAATCTTTTTGAAATCAGCTGGTTTCAGCTGATTTCAAAATCATGGCCTTGGGAATCTGCATAATGCAGATTCCCAAGGCCTTTGGAAGGGAAGTAGGCCCACAGCATGAGCTACGATTCCAAATATTTATTTGTTTTATGCCAAACCCAACTGGAGTGTGTGTCACCAAAAGGTTCCATCTTAGGCACATACGTAGTTCTGGCAGCTTTTAATAAAATCCACGGGTATATATTTGTGATGGTAGGACAGAAAATAGAGATGGCATGCAATGGATGATATAGAGGAAAGACTTGTTTTATGCCAGGTAATTGTATTAAATGTTTAATTATAAACTGATTATAACTACAGAATTAGCAATTTTCTTGAATCCATTTAACTTGACTGACACATTTTCCCATCTTTTCCATTTCAAAGAATGGATAAAGGAAATGGGCCTATCATAATAAGGTTGTGCTTTTATAAATTTCTTTGTTCAATACCATGCTACTCTATACATTTTTACTAGGAGTGCCAAGAACTGCAAAGGTTTGTGTAAAAATGCAATTTAAGAACCTGACAGGTAAAAAGAAAGGCTGCACTGTTACAGTTTGTAAAACCTGCAGATAATCAAAATACCATTTGAGTTTATTACATTTTTAATTATATTGTTTCCAAGATCAAAACAAAAAGGCTGATTATGTGCTTGCTTGAGGGCAAAAGGAACAGCCAGGCTCCGGCACGAGCCACTTTCTGCCCCTCTGATCAAATAGTGAGAGCCACATAAATGCATTATTCAAAACTGCAGGTAATATTAATACCACAATGTGCTGCGAGTCATCTCGGCTGATTTAATATTGGTTTGAAACATGGCTGCTTCCACCTGAACCGAGAGCCTCGTAATCTTCCCGGCGCCACCTGTGCTCAAGCGAGGACATGGAGTGTGTTTACGTTTCCTGGTCCATACAACCTTCTTCTCCCCTCTGGTGCTAAAAGGTTCTCAGGGGAAACACATTACTGACGCGCCCGAATCTGCCTTTTCAAACATTTAGCGTGTTTGTTTGAGCTGCCGTCTTGCCTGTGTTTTCCGCAGTTTAATGATTCAGGTAGCGCTGCATAGAAGAGTGTGAATTAAAAAGCTGCTTGGTTCCTCTGGGTGAAAGAAGGTCCTTTTCTGTGCATGAATCTGAGCAAATGTAATGGAAAGGACAAAATAAGCATAAAATGGTATCTGCCGGTGTGAATCCTGCACCTGCCCTGAGAGAGGGGTGATGTCTCACCGGCAGGAAGCTCACGACAGATAGGTGAGTGCGGCTTTCATGAGAATCATCCGGCTTTCATGTGCCGCCAGAGGGGAAGAGAGCCCTGGGAGTGCTGCTCATCCATCTCCGCTATAAGAGGAACAGTCGCCTCGGGCACCGTCATACAGGAAGATGAAACTCTAACACACACAGACACACACAAGCGTGTCTTTTTTTTTTACCTGTCTGGTGTTATACTTCGAGACTTACATTCATCTCTGACTCCTGATCTAAATTTTCCACGCTGCATGACGAACTATTAATCGTCATCTAAATCCTAAAATAACTGAATTCTGACTTTTGAGCCTAAAATAAACCCAACCTTCTTACTGTGGGGCAGAGAAACTTTTCCAAACATGATACTACACAAAAGAACACAAGGTGGGGCATAACTATGAAGCTGAATGTAAATTATGCATAAAGTTAATTATAGTATGAATAAAAATCTGAAACAAGTCCAGACCTCTGTCTATTCATGATTCAGTTTTCATGGATTCATTTTTCTGTGGAATGTGACTCCAAATTATTTGCAAAAATATGCAGATATATCAAAATTATTACAAAATACAATGTATTTATTATTATTATTTCAAATATTCTAAACAAAATGCAGCTAGGGAAGCTAACCTACTTCGGCACAATGCTATTTGACAAGCTACTGGGTGGTATTTGTAAACCAACCAATCCAGGAGCAGCATTTATATTCCTTGAAGCTGATTGGCTGTAACCCCAAGAGCGGAGATGAGGACTGTGGTCTCTAACCTCCATTGTATTTGTATTCAGCCCTCTTTACTCTGACAGGTGTAAATGAAATTAAGTGCAACCAGTCAAGGACAGATTACATCTAACTGTTAAATAAACATCTGTACTCTGAGTACAAATGCACCTGTTCTGTCAAAGCCTCACATGTTTTTCAGGCAACATTAGTGAACAAAAGGGATCATGAAGGTAAAGGAACAAGCCTGAAAGTGAAGCTTAAGCACGGTTTGATTATAAAACAAAGATCCACAGCTCAGGTAGAAGATATGTTAAGAGAAATCTGAGACAAATCTGGACTTTATGGACGACTGGCAATAAGAAAGAAATCCTTGATAAAGATCAACTGCAGTTTGCAACAAACCTTGTCTGTTGTTTCTAATGAAAATCTAACACTGTGCACCACCTAGAATACAGCATCCCTATGATGAAACATAGAAATACAGTAAACTGGTAAATATGAAAGCGTACCCATGTTAGCATGGCCCAGTCAAAGTCCAGACCTAAATACAATTAAAGAATCTGTGGAGAAAATTGATTCTCACAGATGTTTTTTATTTAATCCGAAGAGCTACTGATAATTTGCAAGGAAAATTAGAGACATACCTCCTCTTGCAGCCATTACTGCAGAAAAATGTGATTGTAGCAAAGCAAATGAAAAACAAAAGCATGCTGCAGTGTTGGTCTGTCTAACACAATCCCAATATAATAATACCTTGAAGCTTATTCTTGTAATTTCACAAAGCATAATAAAAGTTCAAGGAGCATGAAAACTTTTGCAAGACACTGCAACTGTTCTCAGATTTTTGCCGTTTTTAATTAAATTCATGATTACTAACATAAAACTAACGCCATCCATAAAACCTGAAGGACAAAAATGCTGTCAAAGGGTAATTAATACTCCTAGCAACAAGCAACAATGTGGGCAGGAGGTGAAAATTAGACATCAAAAATGTTACCTGGCAACAAGGTTTTTTCCATTTAAATTGAAAGGAAAGAAGCGATGGCGATCACGTTTTAAGTCGGAGGGGGAATTACCTTAATCCGCCCGTCCCTCACGGGGGGAGAAGAGGTCAAGCACGTTTCATTAGGGAAGCAGGTGGAAACTGCTGCTGGAGGACCCTGGAGAGGCTGCAGAGGACAATCAATGTACATCTCAATTTCTAATCAGAGACGACTTTAAAACTTGCTCTGCTCAAACTGCTGCGAGTTGAGATTTTTTAAGCAACACATTTTGTTGCTTTTATATAGAAGAGCAGGGATGTATTTCTGCTCCACACTTTGTTGTTTCTTGTGTTCAGCTAACACGAAACACCTGAAAGGTTCCTGCAGCACAGTGCCTGTGTTTCCCGGGTGAAGGCGTTAATGAGAGCTCATAGTGAATGCTGTTGGGAATTCATGCGGGATAAAACTACATTACCTGATACAGTTAGTAACTGTGCAGCAAATAGAGCCTTGTAAAAGAATTCATACGACTTTTCATCTTTTGTCACAAATACTTCATTGGTCTTTACCAGAAAGAGCCAAAGTCCATGGTAACTCTGGGTAAGGCGCATCTTACCTTGTGGAAAATAGCACTTCTTAAGCTTGTAAGAAGTTATGTAGAAAGAAGGTGAACTGATCAAATGAGACCAAAATTATTTTTTTGGCAGACAAAGAAAACATGTATGGCTAAAGAACTTTTGCATATATTTCGAACACAATTTTCCATCCATTAAGCTTCACATCAATATAATTAGGTACAGTGTTCTATGGAAATTCAACATTTTAAACAATGACCTTTTGTAGCCGTCTTGTGTAGGGTTGTCAATAATTGATGGACATCTGTCAAGTCAGGATTGTGTAATTTTCTTTCCATAAAAACCCTCTCATTTAAACTGGTTATGTTATAGCATTCTTATTTTTTAAGAAACTAAATTTCATGTTTTACTTCATTTTAAATGAAATCAAATAAAGAGATATAACCTAATGAAATGTATCGTACTGTGTGTGCAATTTAATAATTAGTTTCACTTCTTGAGCTGAGTTACAACAACGTAGTTGCTCAATGACCAATTTAAATAAATCTGGTCTAATTGTGTGGCTTTACATGAAATTGATGAAATCAACAATGTACAAAAGAGAAAAAAAGAGAGAAGAAAACAATCAAATATATTCTTAGTCCAGGCAACACAGCCAGAATTGGATTTTACGCAATGGAAACACAGGAGCGATGGAGCCAGATGGCGGAAAGACTGTTTCTGTTCTTTGCTCCGACGGTGAATGTCACCAGTGACAACCAACCGGGCGTACGAGTATCCTGACGGATAGGAGAGCAAATACTAAACAGGCCCTGCCATTTGTGCTACCGACCGTGAATGACTAATGTTTCAGGTCCGAGTTGTAGGAATGTTTGCATGAAATGTTTGATTTGAGGAAAACTGTCTTCGGTCACAATTCTGCCTGGTCATTTATTGAAGTTATTCTTTTATCCACTTCAATCTTAAAGTTATTTAAGAAAAAAAGATTCACTATATTCAATAATCTGACTTGATATTGTGCAAATACCATTCAAGTCCAACTGAAGATGGAATAAAAATGAACACAAGACGAATCTGAAATGGCTATGCTGTTAACTTGCCCAGAAATGCTTACCTTTTCTTCAATATTAGCAACCACATTTCTTCAGTTATTAACTACTCCAGCTCTGTTTGCTCTTTGCTCCTTTGAAAATCCATACTCCCATTTTGTATCCACACCATTTTGATGACGACGCCTCGTACCAGGAAGGTCCTGCGCTGGAGTCCCACAGTCCTAAAACATATCTGTTAGGTTTATTGATCTCTCTAAATTGCCCTTAGGTCTGAGTGTGTGAATGGTTTTCTTTCTTGTGTGTCTCTGTGCTCCCCTGTGATGGCTATTTTCAACAATCCAGACAAAATAGAAACAGGAATGATGTTTTTCCCCATACAGTACCACTCCTCCCTCTTGAATAAAGTTGAAAAAACCTAATTCTGCAAAAAATATGCATAATTTCTCCTCTTAACAACAGGATTTGGTACGGTATTTGGACAACTAATGAAAGGAGACGTGTCTGTCATTCACAGAGATTTATAGTAGAACACCAGAAGAGAAGCTAGATTTTATAATGTTTGCTCAGCTTTATACTTACAGGAATATCACCAAGGATCAGAGGAACTGTGATTGGTCTGTGTTTCAGTCTAAAAGATGAGCAGCCTTTTCTACAGCAGGGCTCAGTTATAAAGAACTGTTTGGATAACGTGGCGTGAAACCTTTAGTTGGTATTTCCGGCAGTGAGTCAGCCTTCCTCCATAAAACAGGTGATGAACTTCATCGGGGTCGCCCCGTATCACAGTTTGTAACCTGCACTTGGTAAAAGAGAACTGCCAAAAAGATGAAGATTCCCTCAAATGGGATCCTCTGATTCAAGCTTTTGGAAAAAAACAAAACGTTGGTAAAACTAATGTATGTATAGAAAAAAGACAAAGTATTTGTCTTTTTAGTTTAACTTTTAAGTTTTTTAGTTTAGTTTGCAAAAGAAGCTCTTGATTTTTCACAGACTGAACAAATATCTGAGCATGTCCTGGACCTTATTGCAGGGACCTTTGGATGTTGTAGGTTTTGGTTCTCTGTGGACCAGCCTAGCTCCCCACAGACAGGATTAGACTCACATCAAATTTGGATCCATGCACTTTGTACACCTGAGGCTTCCTGTTGTGTTGTTTGTGCAACTCCTGAGCAGTTTTTTCAAGGTCCACTGCCTTCATGCCGAGCAGCAAGTTGTTCCTTCAGGGAGCTGCTGAGACTGAAGCGGCTGAGTAAAAATACCGCAATGATGAGTTTCTGTTTACTTGCCGCCTTTCAAGCAAAACAACAGCCTTAAAGATAAAGTCGGGCAGATCACTAGGAAATAAACCTTAGCCACTATATAATTATACACCTAAAACATCTAGATATCCCCTCCACTGAACACTTATCCTGTGAATTTTAATTGAAACGCTGAGATCTTAGTTGATAGGAAGCTAAACGCATCAAGACAGATTGAGCTTTGATTATGTTTACTCCTCTTTCAAATTAAAACAAGGAAATGGCTGACACAAGGTAAACAATGCTCATCAGGTGTTAGCCATAACAA
>CAEFZY010006641.1:0-69265 GCA_903066815.1 Brachyrhaphis roseni
TCTATCTATCTATCTATCTATCTATCTATCTATCTATCTATCTATCTATCTATCTATCTATCTATCTATCTATCTATTCTAATGAATGGAACTGAGAGCTAAAGCTAATAAGTAGGCCATTCCTCGTCTTTTAAATAAACCTTCTCTCTCCGCATGTGGCCCCTTTTTTTTTGCATTATAAATAATGTATATTTTCCCAGCAACACACACACACACACACACGCCTACTTGCGCACACACAAACACCCCCCGACCCCCCAGCTCTCTCACAATGTCTCTTTTGACTTCTGAGCTGCCGGTAGAGTTCAATCTGGTCTTCAAACACGTCTTATTTTCTGCCCTCCCCCAGTCTTATTGGTTTACTTTAATTAGTGATATTGAAAGCAGGGGTAAATGAGAAGGGGGGTGTGTGGGTGGGTGGGTTGCCTGCCTGTGGTGGTGTAAATACTGAAAACAAACAAGAGAGCTGAATGGGAGGATGGCGGCGGGCGCAGTCCTGACGCTGCTGCGCAGACGGAAGAGGACACATGGTGTAAGCAAACACTCGTAATTGCATTAGATTCCCCTGGCACATGGGTAATCTAGCCTTCCCGTGTCCCAAAACACAACAGGACACCTCTCCTTCTCCTCTCTGTCTTTGTCACATTAGAAATTATTCATGCAAAACCCACAGTAGAGTCACTGATTATTCAACAAGCAGGAGAGAGGACTAATTATGTTTTAGGGCAGCGAGGTGTGGAGTGTCAGGGAGTGTGTCACTCTCATGTGTTTGAGAAATGCAGGAAATCTGAATGCATGCATAATCATCTGTTATGTGTGTGTAGGGGTGTGTGTGTGTGTGTGCATTCTCACCTAGCTGTGTGAACACTTGTGCATCCCATTAACCGTTGTCCTGTTTGATATTTCATTCCTCAGCCCACATGTCTTGAGAGTATGAGCAAACACATTTGGTTGAATGTGATGTTCTCTGAGCAAACAGCGAAACCTGGCCTTGGTTTGAAGCTCTGACTGTCAGGTGTGACTGCGATGGGATGATAAGAACCTCACCGAGACGTTCACACACCTTCTGCTAAAAGTGTAGAAGCCATTATATTTCAGGTGAACTCTTCCTGGATCATTTTCCACCTTTTTATTTCTGCTGTCTGAATTTTCTTTTATTTGAGTATGAGTCAATTTCATGTAGGTGCTAAAACCACAACCTCCACTAGGTGGAGCTGTAATTTTTCACAAGAACAAGATCCACAGACATTATACACACTCCAATTTAAACCCTAATTTTTATATGTATATTTATTTGCCACTGCAAATAATCAGAACTTTATAAAGACTAAGCACAACAAATTACATTAGATTTCTAAGTTTTAATATTTAATAAAGTATTTTATGCAACATCAGAGTTGGGTAGAGTAGCCAAAAGTTGTACTCTAGGAGTTGCACTACTTTAATATAATAAGTAATAAGTAAATATGATCAGCTACTGTTCACCAAGATTCTTTTTTTAAGGCAGAACTCTGAGTTTATTTTGGTATTTTTAGAAATCCTGTTGTGTTTTTCACAGATGAAACTGCAGCTCTTAAAACTGCTTAAGAGTTTTAAGAGCTCTTTGCAGCTTGATTTTCAGCAAAACAAGCTGCAAATCTTAAAATGCAAAGCAGCACGTGCTCTGGAGAGCAAAGCCCTGAGGAGGTAATGTTCTATAGTGAAAGCACATATAATGCATCATTAGCAAATGAAGACTTTAAGTTGGGTCACCACCAGCAGTAATGAGAGAAACGGTTGAGGAAAAGTCTCAGATCTCTGATGGTATTTAGCGGATATGCGAGGCTTTGAGGCAAAGCCACTGTGCTGGAGGGTTTATATTTGTGTGGCCCAAGGGCCAGTGTAACAGAAAATAAACAATACGTCCCGGTTATTAGGGCTTTATTAAGGCCCACAAAGTCCCCAGTCTTGAGAGGGTTTATGCCAGACAAATGGGTCCAGTAACGATTCCATTTATGGACTCTGATCGCTCAGATTGTTAAACTGCATTTGCATTTCACAGGATTATTACATTTCACCCACAGAAATGTCTTTCTTGGAGACAACAAAGGAAGCACTGCTGCACAACAAGAGATTGCCTCATAATTTAAAGCTGACTAATTATGTTTGTGGTAATAACTTTGCAGTCCACACAATTAGCTTCTATTGACCGCCCACATAATCACTAGGACTTGGATTAGCAGCAGCTACCCACACATGATGCTTCATCTTTAATGACTGACAAACAAACAACCGAGAAAAGACAAGGAAGGAGCAGCGGGAACACCCACCAAGTCGCTTTTAGCCTAATATCCGCTAAGCTCCGGACACCCCAACGAAGTCGGTCTTGTCTATCCTGGCTCTCACCTGTTTGGAAACAGCTAAATTGCCCAGGGTAATCCCTTGTCCCCAGGGTGCAGGAGGAAGATTTCCCCACCCCAGAGCTCCGTCCTGCCCTGACAAGTTGGTGCACTCTGCAGACCGATGGAACACCCACAGTCACCACCTCATGCTAACCGTAAGGCCTTTAACTCAGTCAAAATGTTTACGAAAGATCTGAAAGGGGAAAGTATTTTTATGTTATAAAGAAAGAAATAATGACTAATATTAAAGATTAGAAAGGAAAAGTTGAAATGAAGGCTATTACCTTTTACATTTGATCTAAAAAATATTACTTTCTTTTTAAAGAAAACTACAAATATAACTATGAGAAAATGTGATGCTGATCGTTTTGAAAACTGTCACCCTTTTCCCCACACACAACGTCTCACCACTCGGTTAAGAAAACAAATTCATTTCATTCTTGTGGTGAAGAGCCAGCACTCTATCCACTAATTGGCCTGCTACAGTATGTCTGGACTAGAAAATTATCCTTAAAGTACCTTGGAAAAGTTCTCAGAACCATTGAACTTTTTCATATTTTGCATCGGATGTTCAGGCTGGTTTCCTGCTGGGAGGTGAACCTCCACCCGACTCAGCATCTCTGCAGCTTCTAGCAGTTTTCCTCCAGTATTATTCTGATTCAGATCCATCCGTCTTCTCATCAGCTCTGATCAGCTTCTCTGTTCATGCTGAAGAAAAGCAACTACACAGGATGACACCGCCACCTCATGCAGATAGTGTGGCCCATTTTCTGTCACTGCAAAGTTTAACTTTAAAGTTTGTGTCAAACTGGAAATTATACTTTTTTTCCCAGAATGTCTGCTGTTTGCCACTTCCATGAAGGCCAGATTTGTAAAGCCCATCAGTAATTTGAGCTGAAGATCTCTGCAGCACCTCCAGAGTCACAATGAGTCTGAAAACCAACAACATATAAAGAAAAACTTTGACCTGCTCCTTTATATCTCTTTCTTTCCTTATAACTGCAGTACAGCTATTCTTTCTTTAGGTGGAGCAATTTTGCACAAATGGTCAGAAGTCCTAGAGAGAAACGGACTGAATGACCTGAAGGACATCTGCATTTCTGTTTCAGCTGCCACTGTAATGTTGAACAATATTTGACGTAATTTAGTTGCGGTTAATCGATCTTAAATTGTTAAATTTTTTTCTCACATTGGATACCAAATAATCTATATTCAAATATCTCTAATATATTTTTAATTAAAGAAAGACTATAGATATGTATAATATTTTTAGTAATTTGCTGTTTATTTCAACAAATGCATTTCTGCAAAAATGTCGCATGACATCACACCACATAAAGTAACAATAATCTGGAATGACTGATAGAAAACCCAACTTTTTGCTCCTGATTGGATGTTTCAATAAAATCAGGAGTAGCAGAGTTTCCATCTGCAGTCAAGGTGTTTAAACCTGGCTGCCTCTGAGCTCAGCATCATTAATCTCTCTCCTATCTGCCAACCATACAACATTCATCATGTGACTGCATTCAGGCTTTTACATTTCATCCAAATGTTTCTGTTCATAAATGCTTTTAATGGCTCACTGCCACCCAGATAAGAAATTAAAACAGCAGTAAATGGTTTGCTACAGTTGAAGCCATTCATCTTGACTAGCTTTGAGATATTGTCGGCTCCTTCAAAATTCATTATCATTGATCGAGCATGCGTGTGGGGGCGTGTGGGGGTGTGTGGGTGTGTGTGTGTGTGTGTGTGCACAAGCACAGCTGAGGCTAAAACTGTAAAACTGATTTTCTTTCAATGATTATTCACTTTCTTTTACGTTCATTTGGACATTCTGTTTGTTTTGATTTGAATCTCTAAAATTCAATTTTTTTCTCTAAGAGTTAAAGAATTTATTAAATTAAAAACAATAATTTCCCCTGAGGAAATCTTGGTGCTGTTTTTTGCCAAGACATTTTCTCTCTTCCACAACATTTCTTTGAGCTTTAACTAACAGAATGAGGATTTAGTGTCCTCCAACAGCTTCACTCAGAGGACCAGTTTGGACCTTTCCGACTTCTACAAATGAAAATGATGGAGTTTAAACTCGAAAACTGAAAAGAAAGGCTGTGCTTGCTCAAAGAAGCTTTGCTGCCAAAACTGTCCACGATGAAACATTTTCAAACAGGCTATTTTATGCATTTATGTGTTTGGATCATTATTTTATGTGGTCTTGCTGTATCTTTTGAAGACAATACATTCTAAGTGTAAGCTATAAATTCAATGATAAAAATCATAATCTTAAGCATTTTTTAACAATAAATTTACGTCTGCTTGACACTGCTGCAAGCCTGGTGTTTTTTATCTACTTTTATCACTTATATGATGGTGGTTTTTGTTATTGTGCTGCTACCTCATATCAGTTTATCTTCATACTTTTGCAAGTGTTAAGACAAGACTTTACAGCCGGTTACTTCATTTAGACGTGTTGAACTGCAGGATGAGAGTCCTTACATCACTTGGCCTTTCCTAATGATGCCTATGAACCACCAGCCCACATCCCAGAGAGGCTCATTAAAGTTTCAAACCTTTGTACTGCATGAAAGAGCTGGAATCTTTTGGGATGGCAAAACTTTTCAGATTAGTCCACCTCTCCCTCACTTAAATATTCACAATATAGAAATTTACACAAACTTTTAAAGTTTTCTTCCAGGCCAACCTGCAGGGGAATTTAAATTAGCTCAAGATCACAACACTGACAATCAGCTCTTGAAAGCAGGTTTTCATCTAGCTGAGATAAGTTACGACAGTATCATGACCACCGCTGAGTTATGTCTCCGTTGTCTGCTAAAGATGTGCTTAAGAAATACCGTGGAAAAGACATCATAAAATTTTATGACACGCAGGCATGAGAGCAAGAAGATGGCCATAAATCTTTGAACTCCAACCCAGGAGCCGTTCTTTGGCCAGATGACTCCTCCTTCAGGTGGAGGGGGTGTCTGTGCAGCTGTGTGACCTCACAGCAGGTGTATTTATACACACACCATGCTGATTTTCATGAAGAACACTTGAATGGTAAGTCAGTAAGTTATAATATGTTAGTTCATCTCTTCAACGAGATAGAAAATAATTTAGCTTTCAATTTTGCACAAACTTTTCCACATCTTACCATTCTAAAATCACAAACTTAAGAGTTCATGATTTTCTGTGAAGAGTTTCAAGGAGCTTGAAAACTCCTGCAAAAATGTTAAAATGCCAACAAGATGGAAAACATGTTGGATGAACTACAGCTTAAATCAGTTTCCAACATAAAGCATCTGTTGGACTTAGTTTTCATCGTTCCATCAAGCATTTCCTCATAGGGGAACAGCAGATCCTGAACATGTTCACACTACTCAGGGAGTTTCCAGTGATGTTTCAACCATACCTGTTGTTAAACAGAGGCATAACTGAGGTTTAACTTTAAAAGGACTGAGTCTGTCAATGTGTGTAATTAAAATAATCCCAGTAGCTCCAGATAAAATGAGCTTCTTCAAAGTTCTCGTCATAGAGTTAACGGCTGAGTAAACAGACAACAAGGAATTCAGACTATAGAGTTTCTCATTAATCTTCTTAAAAAAACAAATGTTTCAAAAGATTTTTTCCACAGACTCTTTAAATGTTTCCTCACAGCCATTTAATCACCAGTTGTCTATTATTTAGGTAATTTATTGTAAACATTGCAAAGAACAGAAAAGTATTATATTATGCACCATAAAGAATTCAAAGCTGATAATGTCTCCAAAATCTAAACAGATAATCTCCTCTAAAACTTGAGAGTCTAAGGAAACTTCTGTGATCCACCAAGAGCATTTGGTTGCTCCTAGAGAAGCTACAACCATCTACTTTACTTTATTTCAGTGTTTTTAACATCATGGAAACATAAACACAGTTCAATGCTTCATTACCTGAACAACAGCAGCAGATACTCTCAACACATTTGAACAATACATCTGGCGTCAGATAATCAAGGCCAACGATAGAGGCCTGTTGGTTTGCAAGGAGGAATCTTCTTAGAGTTCATCCACCTGTCAATGCTGATTTTTAATCTTCCAAAACATGTTTTATGTGGATCAAAACGTGAAGAAATAAGAAAAGCAAAAACAACTGCTTCCTTTAAGTATGTTACAGTGATATTATGTATATTTGTCTGGGATTTTAGTATTGTAAATAATTACTGCTGAGATATTGCTTTGTAATCAGTCAAATTCAAATTACACATAATTCACTTCATTATAATGGTATTTGACAAAATGGAATGTTTGTGACTTGTTTGCAGTTTTCAACATAATTGGTTATTGTGATATGTTTTTATCATATAAAGCAAATTTATACAAATAAACTTGACTTGACCAGTATAAAACAAAAAGACACAAGTTTTAATTTTTACCTTTGTAATGGAGATGTATATTTAACTGATTGAACTGAGAACAAAACAACTTTTGCATTCTATGGAAGGTGTTAAGGTGTTGCTAATTAAGGCTAAAGTGAACTAAATATGATTATTTATAGTTTATTTTGTGTTTCTATTTACATTTGTTCTCCAATCAAGCTACTTTGGTCTTTATATGGGAACTGCATACGTTTATGGACACCTTGGCAACAAAAAGCAGTTCATGATAACCAGGGCGGACTGGAATGACCACGTTGGGCCTTTGAGAACCAATTATGTGTCCTGTCTAAACCTGCAAAACCGCTGCAACATCAGCCACACCTGCCAACAATCATCATCAGACGGCTAGACTCATGCTTTGTCCAGTTACACCAGCTTACCACACCTCACCTCCAGTTACAGAACAGCCAACCATCATCATGATGTCAGCCAACACCAGTGAGTAAACAAGGGAAAGATTCAGAATAGAGCTCCTAATTCTCTTGCCCACAAGTCAGTCCTCTTTGTATTATATATGATTTGTATGTCATTTATAGGTCTGCTATGCTGAAGTTTTATATAACAGCCAATTGTGTTGGTTTCAAAAATCAACACAATTGGTTGGACTAGATCCAGGGAAAGTCGGATTCAACCCAACATTCCCTGATTTTTACCAATGTAAGTTCTGGAGGTGATCAGTGTTTTATTATGTATGTAGAAAATAATCTTTCAGTTGTGTAAATTAGTGTTTTCTGCTTGTGTCCATTGAACATTTGAAAATATTGTGAAGTTTCATTACATGGTGAACCTGAATGCTTTTATCCATGTAACTTTTTTAAAGTAACTTACCCAACACTGGTTATCTTTGTGCATTGTTGAAATACAAGGTCTGTTGCACGTTACTAAAATACTTAAAAAAACAAAAAAAATCTAAGAAATGTCACATGATCACTGAACCCTTACCGCATTGGTCGTCACTGATTGGCGGAAGTCAGCTGACACCGGAGCGTTGGCGTTTTTTCCGCGTCTGTTTTGCCACCAGATGAAGACTTGGCATTCTAATCTATCACTCTTCTGAATCCGTTGTCACACAACATGTGACTACACACTTGACTGAGCAGTAAGATTTGTATTTTTTCCGCCTGTTTATGGCAGTATTTGATTTTACCTAGTTGTTTAAAATCCGCACTGCCACCGCGGAACTTTAATTTTTTTTTTATTTTAAGTTTAATTTAAACTTTTATAATTAATTTGCACGTGGGTAATGTGCAGATTAATGTATTGTCTTGTTCGGCTATGATTTTGAATTGATTTTGTATTTTATTTTAGTACTCTTGACATACTTTTTGATGGGCATGCTAACCGGAAGTAGCATATTTGGATATAACTGCGCAGTAATATTAGTGAGTTTTCCTAAGGAATTCTGCTTTGGAAGCCTCTGAACTGCTTGCTTAGTTATGTAATGTGTGTAATTTATTTGTGTTTACCGATAAAGTGATTTGAATTAATGATTGAATTGCTGATTATTGTTTTGGCCTTTCACAGGTCAGGTTTTTTCCCCCTACCTTCAAATGAACCGAACCGAACTGAACCGATGGCCAACTGGTAGGACCTTTTTTTTCCCCTCTACTCCCTTTTAATTTTTTTAGTTTTTTTTTTTTTAGCTTGGTTTAAAGCCCTGAGAGGACACAACTGAACTTTCAAAATAATAAAGACATTTGCAAAGAACTCTTGAACTCATTGTTTTCTCTGATACCTACACATCTCTCTACCTTTTTTTTCTTGTTTACTTTGTCTTTGTTGTTTTCATAGTATGAAAAATGCTATGATAAAAATAGCCAGTTAATTGGGTTTGCATAACCTTGACAAATGTTTGCCTGTTTGAAATATTCAAATAAATTTTAGACTGTAGATAAAACAAAAAGCCATTGAGAAAACGAACTGTCAGACAAAAGGTGAATCACAACACCTGTGTGGGGCAAAGATGGCACAATTAATTCTTTAAGTCAACCATGAAGAGGGCAGTCAGTCAGGATTTATTTTGTTGATTTTGCTGAAAGTTTGATGTTGCTTGAAGTGACTGTAAATTAAACCTGAAATGATTTTTGGTTTATTTAAATTACAAATTTAGCTCTTGTTTAACATCACTTAATGCATCCACTTCAAAGTCCGTTATGGTGTCATTCATGCCTCCTTGAAGACTTGATCCTTGTTATTACACTACTGTTTGCAATGTGTATTTTTATAGTGTTACTCCAGAGTTAACATGGTGAAAAAATTCAACACTCACTCTTTCGCTCACTAGTGCTCTTTCTGTTATTTCAGCCTGTAAGAATATCCAACTGTGACATCAACAGCCAGACTGTGGCAACTCAGCTGATGACTGAGGACTCACCGGTGAACCTGGATGTTTCCAGTTCCGAAGAGACTAATGGCTCTGGGACCGCTCACCAGTAAGGAGACCCGTTAGCGAGGAGCTTTCCGATAGAGAAATGGAAACCATCTCACTGATAGCTGAGGAGGGACAGCAGGTGCTTCCTGATTAAAAACTCAGCTGTCAGCAAACGCACCGCGATCACTGTAGCTGCAGAATAAAGTTTGGCATACTCAGCCTGTCTATTAGCATCAACAACAGACGGAAGGCATAAACAGCAAAATCTCTGAAATGTTAAAGGCCGAACATACAGTATGTGGCTCTAATGAATTCAACCCAGAAAACCCGTCAGTCCAGAACTACAGGGTGCTCCGTCAGCTGATTACAAAGGACAGATCAGGAATTTCCTGGTTTATCTATGAAAAACAGAAAATTATAACACTTCTAATTAATGCAGTAAGATTTCTGACAACATCCTGATATCTAATTGGATCACATAAACAACTTATTGTATTTTTACGTTATCAGCTGAAGCTTTAGTTCATAGCTTGCAGATGGGACCTTTATGGGGGTTCTGTGTATTTTTACAGTAAACCTGCTGCTATTAATAAATTTCAAATTGCAGATAAAACTAGCCACAGTGTGGGTAGTAATGTCTGAAGCCGGACCAACCATTGTTGTCCTGGACCTTTTAGTATTTGGCAATCGATCTGTTGTCTCAGCAGGATTCTAAATCAACTGGATCCCTGTGTGGATCGAGGCTCACGGAGCCCGGAGGGACTGAGGCTGAATTTAGTTTTAGAACAGAATGATCCCAGCAGCACTTTATCAAAAAACATATGAACTGATACAAAGCATAATGTTCATATGTAGCATTCTCAAACTTGCAGTGAAGTCAGAAGTGACACTGAAGCTGTAGGGCAGCTGTTCTTCTAATTGTGAAAATACAAAAGCTTCACAAAACATAAAGCAATTATTTGTAAGATGCTTTGTCATTCAAAATAAATTAATATATGATTGATTATATCTGTAATTAACAAATAGTCTTTACTAATGATTTGGTTTCCACATATATTTCACTTTTTAATTATTTCATTGCCTTATATTGCAGTAATGATGCATTATTTCACAGAAACTACATTTCTGCATCTAAATATAAATTTTAATTTTCTCATTTATATTGCATTTTAGAGTAAGTTGTGTTAAATATTATTCTATTTATAACACACAAATGATTTGGTAAATGCTCTTTGTTGGATTATGGCACATAAGGGCTTCCATAGTTATAACATGTTACAGTAGTGTGTTGACGATACGTCAATAATGTTTTCTATCCAATATTCAGCAAAAAAAACAACAACAAACAAACAATGGAACTATACTACTACTGCAAAAAGTAAAATGTATCACATAACTTTATTGTTATGATGCAAATAACTAAAACGCTCTGTTTATTGTGAAGGTTAGATTTAAATCAGTTTTTTACTTAATTGATAATTTTTTTCTTTTTGCTGAATCATCAGATCGAGAGAGTTTTATTTAAACAAAAAGAAGCAAAATTTTGTTGACTACAAACTAGAATTGTCTAATTAAAAATGTCCCACCTGTGGTTTTGTGCACGTCTGAAGCATTCGAGTGTCTCTCACATTAATGGCATGATTACAAAATTAGGAAGAGAAATGAATAATCAGATTGATCTTGATAAATCAATTGTTGAAATAGTCATCAACTAATTTAGTAATTGATTAACTGGAGTATAAATAATGTAAAGAGGCTAATTGCTAAAACAATAAACTCAGAGTTGAAATTAAACCAAAACTGTACAAAGAACATACATGTTACATTTAAAATAAAAAGATCCAAAGCCCCTCAAAATGTTGTTCACCACGTTCAAATTCTATAAAAAGAAGCACTTTTTATTATCCAATTAATAATTTAGTAATTCAAAAACAAATCAAAAGTTTAGGCTTACACACTTTAAATTTCTGTAATATGCCAATTTCTTTTATTATATTAATCAATTGATCCTCTGAGTGATCAATAGAAAAGTCAAAAACTAAAACAGTGGCTAGTTGCAGCCACAATTATAATCTTTCAGTCTTCTTTTCACTACTTTTTGTTTTGAGTTTCAAAATATTTTTTTTCTTAGTAACTGAAAAATAAATATAAGTAAAATAAATATTTTTTTCAGTTACTAACATTTTTGAGGGGCAACTATAACTTTGAATTGTTGTATTTTGTTTTGTTGTGCAACATTTAAATTTTTCTAGTCAAAATTACTTTAGAATATTTTCTCTCACTAAAATAACATATTAAAATCAAACATTTTAAATAAAAAATATATACACTAGCCTTTCTACATAACACTATGCTAACATTTACCCTATAATAGACTTTTTTTATTGCATACATTTTGTGCTGAAATATACAAAACAAGATGGTTTAAAACCAAAATTTCTAAATGCATTCTAAGACATATGTGTGTGGATGTCAGATCACAAGTAAGAAATATGTAAAAACAGGAAAAAAGGTAATTATTATTAGATTTACTTGAGCTCAGCAGTAACAGCCTGTAACGTTTGGTGAGCGGAGTCCTCCACTGATGCACGAGCGCTCTAAAATTACAGAAGGGATTTGACAGTTTGTTCTTTTCTAATCTGTGTTAAGGATAAAACAGTATCGTGTGTGCAACAGTAATAAGCAGAGAAGTTTGTGTTTGCCAGTTTAAGTGAATAAATTACATTTTAGAGCCAGATGCACAACTAAGGAAATATTTGGCTCCTGCTTTGTTAGACAAAATGGCTTCTCCTACTTCTCGCAGTAAATACAGAAAAGAAACCTCAAAACAAAACAGTCGAGAGGATAACCAATGATCCCCATCTAAGCCACGCTCAATCGCACTTAAACGGGGCGGCTCTTCCTACCAGAGGAACCAGAACAAACCTTTAAGTCGACAGCTAATGCCCGGTTTAGTTTTCTCTCTCTTTTTCTCTAGTTTGTTTCCTCCTAAAAACTGCCATGCTAATACCAGACTTGGTATCACATTAGGGGCTGGGAGGTGCTATCGAGGCCCATCGCTGCACACTCAGCCTTTCCTTTTCTTTCTCTTGTTGCTCGTGCCCCCTCCGATTTCTCTTTTGTAGATTGCACAACCCTCAAAAGTGCGTCTGTCCCGGCGTCTGATTCTCAGAGACCACCACGCTGCAGCTAATGGTGGAAGATGACATTTCCTCACCCCTGAGACCCTTTCTCCCCCTTTCCCTCCCTCATCTCCCCTAATCCAATCAGTGAGGCCTGAGTTTTTCTAATATACTGGCAGTCTCATACTCTGACTTTATCCCTGCAGCTGTGCCGGACCGCTCATTGGCAAGATTAGGGCCTCTGCAGTTCCTCTGATCATGTATTTCAATATGAATGGGACCAATAAGGGGGTGGATTATGGCTTAGTTACTTTAGAAATCCAAGTCCCCCTTTTGATGCCCCCGGGTTTGAACGGCAGTGGCTGAACCCCGCCTGGTCTGCGTGGCGTGGCTGCAACGCCACCTGGCAGTCAAATGTTTGCTCATATGCGCTCATTAAACAACAACACACTGGCACATCGGGTACCGACTGCGGGCCGGATGGCGAGCCTTGGTCGCAACCAGATGGCACCGCCACTAGTTTGCCAGGTGGGGTCCGTTGTTGTCACTCGTGAGTTGCCTCATGGACAGAGGACGGACGAGTTTGTGTTACAGCGAGAGGAAGATGAGACAGAGTCTTTCCTGTCACCTTCAGAGCTTTTTTCTGTTTGGATCAATATTGTCCTGATATCCAGCACAGAATAAGTGCAGATTATTACCTCCTTTTGTCACATTACTACCTTAAAGCTCAATGTATTTTCCTGGGATTTTACTGTATGTGACAGGCTGACACAAAGTTGTGCAGAATTGTGGCATAAAATGAACATGGTTTAAATTTTTGTTACAAAAATCTAAAAAGTGTGTTTCAGATTTTCCGGCTCTGCTAAGTTTGATTGTTGAAATGAAAGAACTTGATAGTAAATGGTGTACTTATACATCTAGATGTTGGTACGGTTGAAATGAAGTCTGGTGCGGTTAGAATACATGGACCAATCCAAAAGCAGGAAGCCAACTACAGCGCAGGGCATTCTGGGAAAATACACCCAAAACAAACTAGCTCTAGCAGAAAAAATGACGTATTCTTTTACCAAAGACAAAAGAGAAATACTACAACTGGTAAAATCTGACGCCACTACATTTTTAGTTTCATTTTGTGTAAAAGGAAGTTGTGCTCAGTGTCTTCTTCAGAGTTTTTTGTGCAATTTCCTTCAGTAGTTTATGGTGCATCGCAACCACAGGCGAGGAGGGAAACTGGTTGCTCAAAGTGTTTGGTTGGTTTGACGCAGTGCAGTGTGAAAGAGAACCGCACCAGCTGAAAATGTAACAAATGTTGCAATTTTGATCCCTAATCAAACCGAGTCTACCGGACTCTCAGGTGTGAAAAAACCCTTATACTACATATATTCATGGAGATTAAACGAGTAAACAATTAAACATCCCACAGCAAGCTACTCGACATACTGAAGTTGCAAAATGTGAAAACGTTCACAGGATTATAAATACTTTGCACAGTGATGGACATTAATTCCACAAAGAATAAATATTCAGCAGCATATTAATGAAGTGCAACTAAATTTGTCTTCAAACACTGAAAACACATTTCCACAGAGAGGTGTCCAGAGATCATGGGCCACCACAGAAAAGCCCCTAAGAGGTCTTTTCATTAGTTGTCGAGGCCCGTGTCGTCTTCTCAACTGGCTCTCCTGCCCTTGTGTCTTGGGGCCCTTTGTGTGAAGTGCTAGAGGTGATTAATATTTGTTTTCTCTCCTCTGTGGGAGAGGAAGACATAGCTGATCCACTGTGACCCGTCCTTAATCCCCAGCAGGTCGACCCGGTCTCTCAGTTTCCTTCATCTTCTCTTGCGTCTCTGTCTCAGAGGGCGAATACCCCATGCTGACACTCGAGTTGGACACAGGAAAATCACTCAAGACTCGTGCTATTTAATGCTCACAAGCTCAGAACTGAGCCACGATGACAACTTTCTTTACAAGCTTACTCACATTTCATTCCTCCATCTTTGGTCACCTGACACTTTCAAATTCTGTCTTTAAGTCTGACCTAAATACAGAATTTGAACCAGTCACGATCCAAACCTTTGTTCATCTACTCTTATGTTTAAGATGTTGTAAAATCCTGAATCCGTTTTTGAGCTGCTGGAACACCGTTTCCTATTTTGCTGTGTAGACTGATGTATAAAAGTGTAAGCATTGGGAAAAACTGGAACTGTAAGTCTTGCGACATCTTTAGATTACTTTCTAAATAGTTTCTCTCTTGTGGTACCAACAGTGTGGGTAGGTTGTTATTGCTGTTGTTTTACTGACGGGTCAACTGATCGCTTAGGAAATAACTTTCAGCTCTCAGTGAAAGCCCCCTAGTGGTCAGATAACTATTAATTAAAGACTGTTGGCTTTACAGGATTTCCGTATGTAATGTGAGCTAAGTAATGTTATTACTGGGTAATCTTTTTGTTTTAGATATTTCAATTGCAGTCATGTCAGTTTTGTAACAGTGGTGTGTCTCTTCTGTCTCATTAGCAGTGGCGCTTGTGAGGCAGAATGTTTGGCAGCTTTGCTTGTCTGGTGATTAAATGGTGCTGAATGTGTCTGAGGAAAATGCTGTAGCGTTTATTTCCTAACTCTGTCCTCTTAAAATGGAGCTAAAGAATGATGTGACTTAAAAATACTGGTGGATGAAATGGATTCATTTAAATGTATGGCTTCCAACTGGAATTAAAATGGAATAGCAAAGGGTTCAACCTAATTAGTTTGATCCAGAATTGGACTGTTAAAAACATTATCGATGTAGGCTTGAATGGTTTCACTGAAACAAACAGTTACAATACCAAAGATGAACTTCACTGCTTTATTTGGTGTGATTTTATTCATAATCCTGTTTGAATTATTTAATTCATGTCACTATCTGGTCTGGTTTTCCAACTCGGTGGGAGTTTATGTAGCCTATACTTGTAGTATCAAAACACATTATCTTAAAACAAGATCAAACAAGCATTTTAATTAATAAAAAGATAGAAAAACAACTGGATATTGTCAGAAAATCTCTGATCAGTTCTGTGATGCCTCGTAATGTCACCAGAGGTATGGAAGTTTGTGTTTAGGAGGAGAATTTTATGTTGATTAAATATTAATTTACAGCACATAAAAAAGTGGAGATGAATGAATTATACCTGAAGTGAAACTGATAGTTGACAATTCAGCAAGTAGCTTAAAGTTGAAAACCTTTGCTTTGGTAACACTGTGCTCCTCAGGTACGCTCAGACAGAGGACAGGAAGTAAACCGAGTTGGGCTGAAATGGCCAGGTTGAGGGGTTTGGAGGCTTTGTTGAGGCCACAAGAGGGGGTGTCCTGGAGGATTGAGTGGCTTGCGGGGTCTATTGAGGACTTGATCCTGTTGACAGATATACTGCTCCCTTTGTGACCACATGGCTGTGATGGAAATGGCAGGTGCAGTATGGGTAGCCAATGGGAAAAAAATCCTTTGGAGCGTTGTGTTTCAGTGGTTGTAAAAACACAGCTGTTTTTAGCTTTCTGAAGCGGCTGCGTGCTCCGTCTCCAATTCTTTCCAGCTCCTTGTTGCCTTGTTGGCATAGTCACTAGACTCGCAAACACAGTCTTATGGTCTTAGCTCTTTATAAGAGCTTTAGTTGGGAAAATGTACAGATCAGTATTAACGATCAACACTGTTGGATGAAAGCTCTTAGCAACTGGCTCAAAAGCTGCCTCAGGGTAACTGATAGTAATGGGAAACTGCTTGGCAATTTAGCACATACGCATATTAACACAGAGTGGGAGACAACAATTCACTTACAGGAGAGCAAGAAGACAACAGCTTTCCCAATAAACACAGACCTGAAAATAAGAGAAAAGACAAAAAGGTTGATTAAAAGCACGGGAAAAATTAGCAAGAGATAATTTGTTTGTAATTACATAAATATAGTAAAACTAAACTTTTATATTTAATCTAGTTATGTCCACAACTAAACAGTGATTATTGTTTTGGTTTCTTTCTAACAGTGGATGGGAAAGTCAAAACATTAATTCACAATTCATGTTTTTTCTGAAATCTGTCAAAATCTCAGCTGTGAATCTCAGATTTGAATGAAGGATGAAGAAGCAATACTTTGTTTTTGAAGCAATAGTGAAAATCATAATTCATCCTCTTTATTTTGTAAACATCAAATCATAAAACTCTCTTTTGTTGTTTTTATGTAAATTAATTCAGACATTCCACATATAAAAAAACTAAAGCAAACAGACTGTAGGAACTATTTATGAAATATTTATGGGAAGAGATCATTTTTTTCAGTATGCAACCCAGCAACAGATGCAACTAGATCATGTTCTGCTTGTCTACAACTGCAGTTCTACAAATACAAAGTTTTGTTTCATCTGCAGAATTGGTCAAGAGCATTTTAAAAATGTTCAATAATTTTTATTTTATAGTTTTTGTAAATTCTTTACATGTCTAACAAATCAATCCAGTGAAGCCAAACCTGGACTGAAAGCAAAAAGGAGAAAACTCAGAAAAATGAACTCGTAAGAATAATGCAGTTTAGCAGATCAATAGCTATTTTTCAAAAAATCTAACACTGAAGCAAAATCATGCAGGCAAATATTACTTTATGCAGTAACAATAAGTTGTTACTAGATTTATAGTTATGAAAAGTTATAAATATATTAATCATCTTAAGAATAGATAACATAATCAAAAGAAAAAAACCAACCAACCCTAAATCTGCATCAACCAACAATTGGTTAAAAAAAAAAAAAAAATTGAATAAAAGAATAATATAAAGACATATCAACAAATCATGTGTTGGAGCCTTGACGTTCTCCATCACAGCGTTTTCACTTTTCCAGTATAATGCAAGCGTACCCGCACGTCGCCCTGCGGTTTACCTGATGGATGGCACTGTAATGTGCTGCAGGGCCATTTGTGTGGAGATAAGAGAGACTTCCTGGATTAAGGAGGCAGTTGAGGTACCTCTCCAGAGTGCCTGTTTGTTTGGGTAAGACAGCTCTTCATTACAGCAAAACTGTGGGAGGCTGGGAAGCCAACCTGTCTCCGAGACAGTGCAAGACTGCTGCCAGAATGTACTTAACCAGACTAAAACTGCAAGCCACTTATCTCTGATGCCTCTAATATATTGTCATCAATTCTTTTTTTGGACATTTTGTGTCAATGAGATTCAATAGATGGAAAAAAAAAAATCATTTCAGAGCTTTTTCAATTAACTTGCTGCAGCTGGTGTGAAATTATACACCCTTGATCTAAATACATTTTTTATTTTTTTTCATTTCATCTGTATGGGTGGCCGATCACGGCCTGAAAGAAAATAAGTCGTCATCAAAATAAATTAAATTTTAATTCCAATGAATTTTATTGTAAGCCAGCAGTAAGTTATCTTTGCTTTTATAACTTGTTTTATCTTTCTGGAAGATTAAAATAACATGCAAGCATAGCAATGTGAATTTATTATTTTACACATTTTATCATGCTAGAACTACAAAGTTTAATGTATTTCACTTTAGCTTTATGTCAGACAAACACAATGTAGTGCACCATAATGAAACTTAAAAACGAAATCTGTGCAAATGAAAATCTGAAAGGTGTGGCCTGTATTTAATCCACCAATTAAGTTATAAACTAGTAAAATTATCTTCCTGCAACTTCAGATGCATTTCTTCTCCAACTCACCTGAATAAGATTAGCGTCGTGTTACCAGCTGATGCAGCTAAGGCTACATTCGTACAGCAGGTCATGATACTTGATTCCAATTTCTTTTATTTTTCTATTTTTACGTGGATATTAATACTACTATTTAAATGTGAACACAATCACTTTCAGATTTCTGTGAGGTTTATGGCCCCAAAGTGATCTGCTTCTGCAGAACAACGTAGACGTCACATGGCAGCGCTCTGTTTGCAGAGGATGCTGCTGTCTACGGTTTATTTTAAAGATGTTGAGCGATAGGAGCCAACAATATTGTCACAAGACCATAACAGCATGAAGGAGCCTCAGGAAAGAGAAAGTTAAATGCTTCAGTTGTTTATGTCAGGGTTTACTGTGTCTTGCTTCTGGTGCAGAATTGTGATGCATCTCTCACATCAATGACATAAAAGTCAAATTAAATGCAACATGAACTTTCAGATGGCAGATGCTATGAAAACTATCAGTTACCTATCAGATTTAGTACCACATATGGAAGTGGAACAAGTTTTTGAGTGGTGAAAAGTTTGGAATTGGGCCGTTCAGATTGCCATAAAATGTCAGATACGAGTCTGATTTGAGCAAAAATATCAGATTTAGGTCACATTTGCCTGCTTTGTGTTAACATAGCCAGGAAGTAGCAGGACATTAGTTCCCACAGAGTTGGGCGCCTCTCCTCAGGATGAACATGGTGGTTCCAGGCGCATTCCTGTTGATGAAGTCATGGCTCACAGCTCCATGGATACATGGCTTCACCTTCAGGCCTTAATACTGAGATCTCTAAATCCAGCAGGTTTCCTGACAAAGTTAAAAGTCCAAAAGGATAACAAACATAACTTTGCACTGCTTTGTTCAGCCTTTCTGTTATTTGCTGAGACTCTTCCTCTCTTGCTTCCTCAGTGAACTACATAAGTCTTGATATGTCAGAGAAAGAAGTTAGATTTAAATGTCTTTCTCTGTTTCCTCTAACTTCATTTAAACTCCTGAGGCCTACTAAGCTTAACTAACTTTGAGTCATCTTTGCTCACTAGCACCTTGCACATTAAAGCGTGTCGTTGTCAGAGCAACGTGGTAGTTGCTTTCAGAAAAAGATTGGGCTCTTGATCAGAGCTTGATTGAGCTAAAAATGTAAGTATTCCTTAATGACTAGTCAACAGTTTAGTGTTGCACTTTGACAAATATTAACAGCCATTTTTGTGCATCAAAACAAGGTTTGTATTGAGTGGATTGTTCATTTTTAGAAAAGGAGAAAGAAAGCAATGGAAAAAAAATAAAAAATAAAGCAAATTCCATATAAGACTTGCACAGGGCCAACATGATTTATTTTGTTGCAGATGCAATCTCATACTGCAATCATGCAGAACATATTTGACATATAGAAATAGCTCTACACATGTCTTGTATGTGTGAGAGTGCTGTTGTGTGAGCCCTCTTGTTACCGCGGCGGCGATGAAGGAGGAATTAGATGTAGTGTTGTCTGAGTCGCTGTTAATCCTCAGATGATTAGTGGAATTCTCATCAAGGCTCCTTGACACAGAATGAGAAAGTGTGTGGAAAGGAGACAGCAGGAGAAAGAGCCAGATAAAAGGAGAGAAAGAAGACGGCCTCAGCATTGGGGGGAAGCCTCCCCATCCCTCCGCTCGCCTGCGTCCCCCTGGCCCCCGCCGCGGCCCGCGGGCCGTCCTCTCCTGTGGCCTGTAAGGTATCAGGCCAGGGTCACCTGGCTCACCACACTAATCCTGACTCTGCTGTGTAGATTAGCACTTTCCCTCTCACAGCCACTCTAGCCCAAGCCCCGGCAAATCCCGAAGTAAATGTCGGAGCTTCCGGTAAGTGGGCGAGCGTGGCGTTGTGCGCTGGATTAAAGAAAACAGGATAATATTTACAAGCCCATTGCCAAGGGTGAGAAGACTGAGGATAAACAGCAAGGTTTTGTCTTAGTCAGCACAAATAATTGAATCTCTATATTAATAGGTCTCTGGCACTGATGTGCAAAGTTAGTCAGTTATGAAGAGGTTTATGGCATTTAACAAGATTAAACTGGGGAGCATATCTTTGTAAATATATTAACCAGTCACGATGAGATAAGTTTCTGGATTTTTTTTTATTTACTGAGAACATTTGTTTGTATTGGAGGAAAATAATAAAAAGTTTACATTGGTGAATAAAAATAGCATATTAAAATCAAGGGTTTGTATTTTACCTGCATATTTTTTATTTTCACCATAAGCTAAATAATTTCATCAGGTCAGATCAAATATATCAAAACCAAATTCCTATTTGTTTCTTGGATAAATCGCTACATAAAAAGAATAATTTTTTTCCACAACTTCTCTAGATTTCACAGATATACAATTTATTTATTTGAACTTTATTTATACAGGTTGATCCAAGATCTCATTTACAATTATCTGTTTGATAAAACAGAAACAAAATTGCGAACACACCAACATCAATTAAAATCTCATGAATGTTAATAGCGAGTATGTCATTCCAGAATAAGTTGAAGCATCTGTGTATGAAATTCATCAATTGTTTTAAAAACATATCAGGAAGTGTAAAATATAGATTTTAGTTAATTTTGCAAAGAAGTTGTCCTAATAAATGTTCAGAACATGTGTAATTATAAAATGATCAGTTTGAGCTTGAAACTCAAAATGTTTAGTTAAATTATATTAAATAAAACAATTATAAGAAATATCTCGGAAACATTTTAATTAAATGTACGTAGATCCAGAACTTGTAGTTGCAAAGAAGTGGATTGTTCTACAATAAACCGGATTGTGTTTAATTTATGCTGAATATCCCATAACGTTTCATATCTGTGATTGTCTGACGTCGTCCTGAGACATGATGGACTGCTTTTGTCTCTACTGTAGATGGCACTGTTAACCCTGACTTGCACCGGGTTTGGACCTCAGCGCTGATCGTTTTTTGCTCCAGTAGAACCATTCGCTGTCTGGTTCTCATTGCTGCTCTGAGCCCTCGGGAAAAATTAATTAAAATGGGGAATGATAATAATAATGATGATAACAAAGATTATCTTTGTCATCACAGTTATACTAACAACAATAGAGGAGTTCTGAGGGCAACCAGGGGCTGAAGTAAACTCCCCCTCAGATTTTATCTTCTTACTGTAGGTACGCACTCCTTTCTTCTTTTTGAATTTTTCAGCCATGTGGATCTTGGTGCTGACTGTGTTTAGGACAGGAAAGTGTGTTATTGTAGCAGAGCTTATGGGGGAGTCAAGAGGAGGGCAGTGTGTCGATTGCACGCTACGCAGCGTGAATCACAGGAGATGCCTGAACCTTCTGCAGCCCCTCCCCCACTTATTTCCTCTAGGCTGCTTGTGAATTCCCCAACATTGACGAGCATTTAGAGCTTAATACGACTGTGAGGGTGAATCACCTCCCATGTGAGACGTTTCATCCATCTATTGATTAAATGACTCCAAACTTTGTCGTTTTACACAACTTATAGACAAATACCACACATTTCTGAAACATAAAGCTTCCATCTGCCTTCCACTTGTTTGCTGTCTCCTACTGTGGACGCTTGCAGAGGGGATTACTTATGGGTTTCCTTGAATAATTCAAAAGTCTTGCAGAGAGTCCCATCCACAGATTCTTCCACCTGAGTTGTGGATCGCTGCAGCTCCTCCTTGATGCCTTCTGGCTGCTTCTCCGTTTTCATCCGGTCAGTCTGGATGAGCGTCCGTGTCTTAGTAGGTCTCTGCATGTTCAGATGACGGATAGCTTAAAGTTCTGGATATCCACTGCAAAAAACAAAATCTTACAAAGTATTTGCGTCTTGTTCTTAGTTCAAATATCTTTGTGCAGTAGAAATAAAACAAAACTTACAAGAACCTTTTCAGCAACAAATGTTTTTTTTTTAAGTCCGTAATTTCTTAATATTGATAAGTAAATACTTGTTCCACTGGAAGATAATTTTACTTAACTTAATTAAATTCAAATGTAAGTTTATATATATATACAGATTTACTTTCATGAGTAAATCATATATTTATGTTTAGATGTTTTATGTTTCTTAAAACTTGCTTTGGGTTTATTTCAAATGTAATGGACACAGACAAAAAGAGAGAAAGGTGAGAAAGTGGTTTATAAAGAAAAGAGATAAGAGGAGAGGAAGAAACACAAGTCAACACTCTATTAATAAAATTACTTTATTAATTCCATAGGAAAATTAAATGTTGTAACTCATATTATTTAAGGCTGTTCAAAGAATTGAAGATGCTAAAGGCTGTGGGCAGGAAGAATCTCTTGTAGCAGTCTGTTTTACCGCGGCACTGAAGATGCCTCTGACTGAAAACACTGTGTTGTTGTAAAGCAGTCACATGAAGATGCTCATGATTTTCTATAATGCTGAAAAATCAATTTATAATTAAATATTTTATTTTGAAAGTTGAGAAAATTCAACAAGATTTTATTTGTATTTCCAGATTTTGCAACAAAATTAGACAGCCAACTTTTACAAAGGATAAACTCTGTCAATAAATATAGAAAATGATAAAAGATTTCAAGTTACAAAACATTGTTACTTTTGAAAGACTTGTGCCATTGGTTACCTTCTGTTATACATGTTCCATGCAAAAATTGTACAAATTAATTTTTCTCATTACAAGAGCCATTCTGGAAGGCCAAAAGCCACATTTGGCCCTAGAACCACAGTTTGTAGACCTCTAGTCTATTACTTGAGGTCCCAATAAAATAAAATGAATTTTAGGGAGAAAATGTGACAAAAAGAGAAGAAATTCAGGAGGTATAAGCACCTTTGAGGTACTCTAGCTGCATTTTATCCCTTTTTCCAGTATTGCAAACAGTTTTTACAGGTCAGGCGTGTCTCTAAAAGTCAATAAATTGATGCAGGATTATTTAATTAGATTAGAAATCGCCTGAAGGAGCAGCCTGACTCACGTTATGCTCTCTGAACTGATGAACCCCTGTTGAATCACAAAGACCCAGCCCTGTCTCGTGACCGCCGCTCGAACCTTTTTCATGTTGACTGTAAAAGGGGTCTGAGTGACCTCATGTACTGCTGGGATATTACTTTACATCTTCATCAGGCCTCTTCCCCAGTGGCGGCCCGAGACTGGTTCTAGACGGTCCGGCACGTCGCCGCGGCGCTTCCTGTGCACCGAGTCAAAGGTTGCTCATAGCGCGCTAATGGGAGACAGGTGTTGAGGGCGACTGAGACAAACTGGGAAATTACAGAAAGGACCAGGAATTTTCCCAGCATCTATCCTCTGACTGTATAGGAGCAGAAGAATGAAATGACAAACATTTCTCTCTCATCAATAATTAATTTCATCAAATGGTTACGCAAGCTGGCAAATTTGTCTAAGATATGAATTCCCGATGATTGAATGGTAAATGTTCCTGGTCTCTTTATGTCTTCACAATCCAATTAGAGTTCAACGCCCAGAAAATCTGATGACTGTATGCTCTGGACCGAGATTGAGTTAGCTTAGCCGCTCATTAGCTGTTTCATTGAGCCCTCTTGTAATATTGTCTTATCAAAGACAGCTTTGGTCTGAATTACTAATCAAACGCACAGATCCGCTGTTTGATGACATTTTTACCTTTTCCTAAAGCATTTCCTCTCTGAGCAGAAATTCATTAATCTCAGAAGGAAAACGTGGGAGTTGTCTGCATTTCCATCTCATTCTTTCAAACTTATGAACATCCTCTGTGGTGTTTTTTCAATAAAGTTTCCTGTCTTGAGCTCTTTGTCATCTCCTAATTCCACATGTTTCTGCTTCTTCTCTCTGAAGCACTGAGTCTGTTCTGGTGTCTGCTTGGTTAGAGGACATCTTTGTTTTGACTGGAACTGGAGCCCCATGTGGGAATAAAGTGGGTGGAACATAATGCATAAGCCTGGACACCACTTTAAAAAATACTTAGACCAATCAAATTTTGACCCTAATTTGTTGAATTAAGTTTTTCAGAAGCAACTAACATTTTTCATAGTAAATGTTTTTTTAATTTCTAAGTTCAACAGCAATATTGGCCCTCTGGATAAATCCTTATTCATCACTAGCATTGACTTTGTGATCAATCCACATCAAGCTGTATTAGTGTTTAAAACTAATCTGAAAAATTAAACTCAATCTGAAGGATTAACTCTGGTCCTTCATTTTGAAAGATCTTGTTACAAATGCAATGGTTGTTGTGGTTGTCGGTGCAGCGCCACCACAGGCGAGGAGGGGAACAGGTTTTTCAAATGGTTTGGATTATTTGACACACTGCAGTGTGAAAGCTAACGGCAACAGCTGAAAATGTTATTTTGTTCCACAATTGAATGACGTCCACAGGACTATCGGGTGTGAAAATACCCTTACTTACAGAACAACTAGATTTCTAGACTCTGGTTTCACACTCCTGTCTCCAAGCTGAGGCTGAGGGAAGCATTTTGGCACGAACAGCTGATGTTTTGCTCCGACTGATATGTAGTTGGTTCTGTTCATGGTTTGTGGATATTCTGGTGAGCCCTACCTTTGGACTTGGACTGGGTGTTTGGATACAAAGAGAATTTGGTTTAAAAAAAAAAGTTGCTTTTTGATCTACATGCTTTACATCTTGAATGTTAGAATATACATCTACTATCTACTACCTGATCTTCATTTTTCACAAAATTGTGCATTTCAGGCCAAAAGTAGAACGGACTAAACTCAATGCAGTAGGCAATGGTGATCTTGTGGGGTTGGAGAAATATCTACTTATTTCCAAAAAAAGTAGATAATGGTTATGTTTTGTGTGGATAGCATGATGATGCATTTGTCTAAGCTAAATAGCTAGTGAGACAGAGAGGAAGAAAAAAAAACAAGGCAGAGAAAGGTGTGAGAGAGTGAGGCTCTTTCTCCACATTTTCTGTCCAGTTTGAGCAGTTAGATATCTTCTGTCTGCTTTACAGTGCACCATGGTCAAAGTTCAAGCTGTGAGGGGTAGAAAGAGAGGGGCAAGCTAATTTTTAGGCGTGGCCATTTCCCTCTCCCCTATAAGTTTAACTGTTCCACAAGTGTGTGCCATTCAGAGTTGACATTTACCGTAAAACATGAAAGAATGAAGGACTTATACAGAAATGCTGCTTGTTTTCTGTACTTGTGCCAGAAGGATTTATTTAACCATTCAGTTTTTGCAGTGCAGAAATTGGAGAAAAGGCTGATATGTACACAGCAATTACATCTCAGTGCCCCATGCAGATTACATGACTGAAGCAGTCAGAAAGGCCAGCGCCCAGGGGACGGAGGTTTGCCCATTAAAACATCATCAGACAATGCAGTTTATTTAAAGAGACATGGGACTCTCCTCTGCTACTGTTTGACCTCCCAGCAGATGAAAGCTAAGATAATACTGTTGGAAAATGGAAAATGTAATGTTCTCCACAGGCCAACTCTAGTACAGCTGGAACTTATCTGTTTATTTTCAAAATGGCTGCTGGGAAGATGACACATTTAGAAACTTACAGCCTCAGTGTCAGCCATAGCCAAGATTATCCCATTCTACCACTGCTAAAGTTAAAACGAATAAAATAAAAACAGCTCAGCAACTAAAATAAGGAAATTTAAGGACACTCATTTAATTTAGATCCACAAACACACGTGGCGTTCTAAGGCAGGGTCACTGCAGAGCCTGCCACTCTGCTCTATACACACTATCACTTTTCATAGCTGCATATTTTTTCATGTTTGGGCTTACGGTACAGTCTCTGTATGCTTCAATTTGTCTGTCAATTTACTGATGCAAAGTCAAAGTACCACCAAAAGTATTTATATTTGTATTTTAAAACAAGTTAAATTGAATCTATTCAGAAGTAGAAAAGCTTTGATAAAACGGTCCACAGCTGGGATCCAGTATCCATGTTCTGTCTCTTTTAATTGTAACATGTGACACACCTGATGTTCTCTTACCATTTGCTCCTGCTGTTTTTAATCCGGTTCAGTTTTCTGAAGTGCCAGACCAACATTAGCATGTTTAGGTGAGTCTGGTTACACACAGAATCCTTTTTATTCCCATTCTGGCTAAAGAAAACTCATTTAGAGCCACAGACATTACCTGATCTTTTGAATGTTTCTAAAAATAAATATCTACAATAGGAAATTTGTCATTTTTAATAAACCCACAGTTTATTTATAAATTTTGGGTTTAAAATAAATAAATTTTAAAAAATCATTAAACTGCAAAAAGATCATGGATACATTTTCTTCTTTGGAGTGTTTATTTGTGGAATAAACCCACATAGTTTTCAACTTAATAGCAAGAAAAATACATTGAAAAATGTTACTGATACGTTTATTATTACTCTGTGGAAATTATTCTATGAAAAACAGGAAAACTGCTGAAACCTAGACTTGCTCTAATGTTTATATTTAAAACATTAGTTGTAGTGTAGATACTTTTTAATAAATAAAAAGAAGTGGCTCTTTTTTTTTTTTTTATTAAGAGCCATTGTGCATGGTCCAGAGAACCACTTGTGGCTCTGGAGCCACGGGTTGAAGACCCCCTAATCTATTTGATTCTGAGAGGAAAACTCATATTTAAACATCAAATTAATGTGCAGTAACTACAGCAGTTTAAAAGGTCTTAAAAATAAAATGGGCAATGATTAGTTGGGCATCAGCGTGTTGCTGACCCCCCTGCTCCCCCATTTCTGCACCGTGTGTGGTAAATGAAAGGTCTTATCTGAGCTAAAGCTGTAGCACAAACTAACATCAGTAGTTAATGAGTGACAGCTGCATCAATAAATCTTTTCTTCCTGTTTCAGTAAATATCAAATATTATAAGTCACTCACATGAAATTAGACATGAAGTTAAAGGTCTAATTTAAGGAAATCATTAGAGTTTTTCCTTATTTCGTTTTCAGTTTATCTGGACCCATCCTCCACATGAACCCCCTCTCTGTGCATCATTCAGGAGTGCGAGGCATCATGGTAATTTGTTAGCCGTTATCTGGTGATCTGCGCTGACCTCTGAGTCACCCCCAGCCTGACTGCGTGGCTCTGATCTGTTTGGTGGAACACACAAGTACCAAACGTGTCTGTCTAATGTATTTGCTCACAATCAGAAATATGCAATTAACATACAGAAAGCCTAATTCATTCAGCTTGTTTACCAATCAATTGTAAGATTCTGTGATCACAAATTGATCTATTAAAAACAATAAAAATTAATGTAGTCATGCAAGAGAAAATTAACTTTTTATCAAATAAGCAAACAGAACTACAATGTCACATTAATAGGTTTTTCCTCAGCTTTATGAGTCTTTTATTACATGCTTGAGGGTAAAGAAATGCAGTTCATTTCATTTCCCAGGCAGATTATCATTCAACTCACTGCTAACTCAGAGAGCAAATGCTCTATGCTGATGCATATTCATGTGTTTAACATACAGGGATGCATTCCTAATGATGAAGGGGAGAGTAGAATAGAATAAAGCTCATTAATGCGTCTCACCAACCCAGTCAGCCTTAGAAATGAAAGCGCTGCCATACGGCTTCAAATTCAGCTCAATTTATTCACCCGGGAGAAAAAACTCCAGACAGAAATAAAATGAGATTAATTCTCCAAAATTTTCTTTAAGTTTTATATCATTAGATCTTTCTTCCAGAAATTCACTTATATTTCACCTATAAATCTGATTTAGATTTATTTTAATTCTGTAAATGATTAAAATTAATTTAAGTGTAGAATTTGCAGTTTTTCAAGAAAACATTTTAGTTAAGTGGTATAAATCTGTATTTATTCTATGTATAAATATATATAATTCACTTTTGAAAGACAAGTTGTCAGTTTGTATATATTCAATGACTGACAGTATAAAAAAATCTGATTTTATATATAGATTTGAAAACATTTCACAGACATTTGGTAGAATAGAATAGAATAGAATAGAAATCTCCTTTATTGTCCCCCAGTGGGAAATTTAGGTGCAACAAGAGCTGAAAAGTGACAGGCAGTCGAGATATGTTAGACAGATAAAAGTATACATATATATGTACACAACTGAATTAAGAGTAATATACTGTACAGTAAGAATAAAATTATAATATGAAGTCTAAATAGTGTGCTGGGATCCAAGGAATTTGCAACTGGATCATTAATTGTTTACTGGTCCCTCATCAGAACCAGTTGCAGATACATATTTTTAATCTTCAAGCCTAAATTCCAGTTATCAGAAATATTCATAACAGTAGTTAGAAATATGAGTTGGCTGATGAGAAGAGGTGAACTTCCTTTTTGCATTGTAATCAGAACCAGAGCGATAGCGTAGCTGGATCTTCTTAGAACCTCTCCAAGTGTGACCTTCTCCTATCAGCGTGCCTTCGCTGTCACTTCTGCTTTTAAGCTTTAACATGAACCAGCTCCTGGTCTCAGGGGTTAGACAACCAGACGTCTTGTCCGGCCAGAGTGGCCAGACGTCATTAACGGCCGTGGTCCTTGTTTATAAATTATTAATGCCCCCCGCCCCGCCTTCGTCCACCCTGTCAGTTTGCAACAAGCTGATGCCTCAGCCGTTTGCGTGGCAGCGTGCTCCTCAAACAGATTGCAATTTATTCCTCTGCAGTTTGTCCGTCAGGGCTAACTCTGACAACATAATCCCGAGCTAATCCGCCGTGTTCAGTTTTTCATGTTGGCTCTCATGCAAAGTGCTCTGCCAAATCCCGCTACCTGTCAGCCTGGCCTGGCGGTGTGGAGCCCAGACGAGCTGCCAGCCCTGCTGCAGCGGCTCCTGTGAGGGCGGGGGATGGCGCATTGTGCCTGGGTAGACTTAACCCCTGCCTCCCTCCCTGTAATCCACTGTAAACAGCCAGAGCCTTAGAAGGGCTAACTGCACTAATCAAGCCCCAAGCTTGCCCAGTCACTATCATACACAGCGCACTAAGAACTAGAGATTTGAGGAGCTGTACTGTGGTGTGTGTGCAGCGCATGGAGGTGCATGTGGTGCAGAGGGGCCCATCGATGGCTTCCAATCCACAAAGATGGAGAAAAGTGCCAGCATGAGGGGGTTATGTCACCAAATGAAGGAGTTTGCTATTGATTGAAAACATAAAAATACTTTATTTATCCCACAGGGAAATGAGATTTTGTCGTGGCGCAGGACAGTGGTGATGCTGAAGCAGGAAGTTGGTCTTGTAACAAATCTGAGGAGGCTTCTGACTAAAGACTGTTGCTTTATGACAGTAGCCGTGTTTTTTTTCATGCACATTTTGAAATATCGCTTTAGAAAAGGTTTATGGAAATGGCAAAAGTGGAGATAACTTCCTCAGTTTCGCAAAAAAAGTAAATAAATAAAATGCTTGCTTGGGTGATTTTTGTTTTTTCCAAAAAGGAGTGTCGGCCTGGAGTGGCCGGCCAGAGAAACTCCATACGGGGATGGGAGTAGTGGAAGGTTCTCCTCTTGAAACAGAAAACTGAAAAATTTCAAACCTCCAGCTCAGAGGGGAGGACTCTCCATTTTTTCTGAGATGTGTGGTCCATGTTGGCTTGTAACCTCTACATGTTGCTTATTAGATCTAAAGAAATCAAGTTTTGCCTAGCCTGGACACATGCCTAATTCGCATTTTGTATTTTTAATTTTTTTTGGTTTTTATTTTTTGCAACATTTTAAAAGTTCACTCAAAATTTGAATGACAATTAGATGGAAATGATGGCAGTCTCTTGATATTCTAACAGCTCGATGTCTGGGCACCAGAGCAGCTGTTCCACAGTAATATGTCCTGGATGACACAATCAGTTGTTAACGAACACTGCTAATCCACCTTCTTTGCTTTTGCCACTCCTTTTTAAATCTCCTTTTAAAATTTTTAAAGTAAGATCAAAATTCCTTCCAAAATTTCTTCCAGGTACATAGCATGTAATGCCTCATAAAAAAATTAATGAACAGAAGGTCGATTACAATTTAATGGGCAGGAGTAAAAAATAAGTAATTCTTCTGTTGGGATGAACATGTTTTCCTAAATTGCATCAAAGAGTAGTTTTTCCAAATCTCTTCTTTTCTTTCCATCTTTTCTCTCCTACAAACTTCATTCCAGTTTTCTTTCCGTTTCTGAACCCAAACCTTCACAACATGAAAGGAGTCACAGGCGAAGGAAGCCTAACAAAGCAAAGTTCTCCAGTCAACTTAAAAGGAAAGTCAGCTAACACGAGCACTGAAACATTTATTTTCTTACATGTCTCTGGCCCGTTCGGTGATTATTTTCTGAAGTTTCTGCGGTAGGTGGGTGTCTCGGGTCACAAATCTCAGCAGGAAAAAAACCAAAAGTCTACTTTGTCAGTGTCTGTCAAACATTATCATCAGTTAATTAAACTAGTGAATTTTCTATTTAAAACGGTTATTTGTTCTTGAAAAAAAAGTTTTTTTTAAAAAAATATTGCTAAAGCTGGAGTGTTTAAGTTACATCATCAGCTTTATTTCCACTATTTTCACTGCTAATACTGTTGACGGAAAATCTTTATTGTAGTTTTATCAGTTATGTTATCAGATGGAATCAAAACAATCACTAAATAGTTATTCACTTTCAATTAGAACTACGAACACTGACACTTCTGAATAGCTCTAAGTTGTATTAGGATGAGTTGGATAAACAGCCAATGAGACTCCATGTTGTTGTGAGGTAGGAGATGAATGACGGTTTGCATCCAGCATGAAGTGAAATGTTTCAGGTGGCTCGTCCAATCACAATGCAACTCAATCAGATTCAGATTTAAACTGGTTATTAGTTTCTACCCATACAATCTTAACTGCATTGGATTGTATGGGTAGAAACATATTCAGCGTCTCTGAATGCTTTTTATTTATTGTTTTAAACTTCCTGTTTTTGATGAATGTTAGAGGGTTTTATGTGTTAAGTTGAAATTCCTGATGGTATGAAACTTTTTCATTCAACATGTTTGGATATAGTTTTTAAAATTATTTAGTAGCATCGTGATATTGGGGAAAAGACAGTTTTGCTAATGGGATAATTTTAGATGTCTGATTATATCATTTTTTAAATGATTCTAAATCTGATTTTAAAATTTTATAATTAACCTCTGTCACTTTCACGTTTTTAATTGTTTTATATTTAATACTATCTAAATAGTTACTTCAAACAGCCAAAGCACGTCTGCGTCTTCACTGTAAACCAATTTCATTCAGTTCCATTCTAAAATGAATATTTCACAAATAAATGTTTTTCTTTTAATATGTAACACTCTTCTGAGTCTTAACTGACAAATTTTACAGCAAAACTTAAATGACTATAGATGAATAAATTACCTTTAAGATAAAATGTCAGAATTGCTATTCTCTGAAAACCAGTAAAATTACTACATTTTTGTTTTACTACAGTGAATACTGTACAATGTTGAATCAAAAGTGCCTCAAACACTTACTAACAGCACCAAGGAGCCTACAGAAACTCTGACTGTCTTCCACTCCTGTTGCTATTTGCACTTTTCAGCTTCCAGGACTGTGGGAAAGCTCAGCACAAATATGTTTCCCACTTAAAATCCAGATAAAAGTGGCCTTTTGGGGCGGAGCTCTGGAGAGTGCTGAGATGGCTGTGAGGTGGTTGGTGGAGCTGCAGGGGAAATGCGAACATGTCATGTCTCTGATAAGAGTCCTCCAACAGGTTAACACCACAGCTTGTAACTGGGATTGCCCCGAGAAGCCCTCTTAGGAAGGCCCGGCATCTGCAGTGATAGCAAAAACCTGGAGGCTCCAACAACTGTCGCAAGCAACAGGTCCGGATGAAAGTTTGGACAAACATCACACCTCTGAAGATTATGAGGGATAGAAAGACTAGATGTTGCATAAGTGCTTAACGAGGCAGAGAATTAACTTATTTATCGGTAGTAATATTTAATGAATCTTAATTTAAGCAAAAACATTGTGAAAACATCAGGCATACTTTTCTTTAAAATTCTTGAAATAAAAAAGCAAACAAAAAGGAGTTATGTTTTGTATTTTAAATGTTAATGTTTTTCCAAAGACAGAAAAATATAAATATTTAATCTACACTAGAAGTGACAGAAAAAGGTCAAATCTTTAAAAGCAGCCAAAAATCAAATTGTTCTGTGTACTCCATTCAAAACTATTCAGTTTAGTGTTTACACAAAAAATTTTGTACTTACACTTCCTGATGTAATAGTTCATTATTTTAGATATATCTTACATTTTATAATTAGGTTTCTCAAGATAGTAAGTTTTCTTCCTCTTCTTTATGGAGCTGAGATGTGATCTCACTCAAACATGCTTATGTATGATTTCAGTATAATTTCAGTTCTCTACAGGATTTAGAGGTTCTTCAGAGAATATCAGTGTCATGGAAACGCAGCAGCAGCAGGTTCTGGAGAAGTTTAAAGCAGGTTAGGTTCTAAAACAGCATCCCACCCTGAACATGCAGCACCATCACAATATGAACAATAATATGAAAATCCTGGCATTCTGTTGCAGTTTGGTATTTTACTTTACCTTGTAACTGTCAGAGTTCCTGTAAAAGGCTTCTAGCCTTCTGGAAACAGAATTTAAAAGGGGGAGGAGTCGCATCCACCCGCTGATGTTCCACATCTCATATGTTGTCCTTCATACGCCACAGGGTAAATGCCAGAGGAAGTAAAAGGACAAGAAAAAAGCAATAAAAAGTGAGTGATGGCCATTGATATTTCAGGCTGATGAAATTCTGTCAGGAGACTTTGCTTGGCTTTACATAAACAGGGCAATAAATAGATCGATCACACATAGCGAAAGAGGTTCATGTCACACTAAGTGATGTGACGCTGAACACAGACTTGGCGGCCATGTCTCATTACTCACAGGGGCTTCCCAGAGGGAACCTGTGTCTCTGACAGTGTGTGTGTGTGTGTGTGTGTGTGAATAAGGTGGAGGAGAGAGCAGCTTCCATGTGTAGAAATGCAGCAAAGGCCCAACAGGCCTCATGTCTGAAAGATTGTCCTCAGACTGAAGAGACTGGGTGTAATAAAGTCCTCCAACTGGCACAAATAAGGAAAGCAAGGTCATAAAATTAATAGGGTTCTAACACATTTATTTAGTTATTAAAACTAAATATATAAAACCCTTGACAATTTGCCTGACATCCAGAGGGCTTGATGTCAACCACACAGGCTCACTCTAATTTAAAAATCTCCTATTTAGCTAGATTATATGTGCCCAGATCATTCAAATGATCCAACTACCTCATTTTAGTCAGGAATGTTGAACCAGGGGAAGAACTAAAACATCTGAGATACCGGCCCTAGACGACTGACTTTAGACACCATTGAAGATGGAAAGTAAAAACGACCATTTTAGGATTTTGTGGCTTTTCCTACCTTCAGTTTTTGTCTACATTTTGTCATCATGTTAAAAGTCTGGCTCTCTCTATCTCCCAGTGTTGCTTTTTCCATATCACATATAGTTCCTTCTCTGATCAGAAAATTGTTGGATTTCTCGCTTTCTGACTGGCCGATCGTCAATTAGAGCCAATCAATTTAAAAATGGGCTGGTTCCAGCCACCAGATAAATTCTTGGTGCATTTCTAGCTCAATACTTCCTGTTCTTCATCCCTGATTTTAGTAATAGCTGCAAACATTTGCACGTTTTTAATTCCTACACTAAGACTTAATCAGAGCCAGAAACTCTGCAGCACTTGAATAATTTCTCATTAAACCCACTATTAATTTCCAAATACATATGTTATTGAATTAATTATTGACTCTCTGTCAACAAGGCTTAATCTGGCTGACGGGGGGATAGGCTTCCTCTCTTACTGCACACCATGTTCCAGCAGAGGCTTGTGACCCCCTTGGATCTTGTTGGACCTCCAAGTGCTGGGGATTTCCCACTTGCTGCCGTCCAGCTCTGTAACGACGAGTCCCGCTGCTTTAGATAGCGATTTGATTTACAGCAAAGTGTTGAGAGGTTTGTGTTGCTGGCAGGATTCTGCCGTAAGCCATCGATGGAAGCGGTCAGAGGTGTGTAAGATAGAGTTTACACTTCTGAGAAGGGCTCTGGGGCGTAAAAGGTTGTGCACCCAGGTGACATTTTCAGGCTGGTCTCATTTAGTCCCCATTTGCTGGTCTCATTTTAATGGCAGCAGCAATCCAAGCATCCAAGTAGGCATTAACAGTTCATCAATTGTGCTCCCGTCCTCCCTCATAAATCAATATCTCCAGTGACCAAAGAGGTGTTGCATAGTTGTCTTGCAGAAGATCCTTATTAATGTAGACATGAACAAGATTAACTCGGTGCTCTCAGAGACAGGGCTAAGGACGTTTAATTTTGGGTGTAGTTTGATACAGCCCCTATCCCGTAGTGCTCCTCTGGTGTTGCATTCTTTTTCCATTCCCTCACTATCCAGACATTTGACATGTAACTAGTTGCTTCTGGTAGGCAGGCAGTGTTCAAATGAAAAGCTTAATGGCGAGTTTCAGAAAAGTAAAAATGAAAGTGAGCATAGGGCCCAATATGTGGGCATTCATATCCACTTTTAGACCCCTGGTGATTTCTCACTAACAGCTGCTGTAAAACACAAATTCACGACATAATCCCTCCGAAGCCCAGTGGTCAAGCCAAGGCATTCTGGGCTCTTATAAATGAAATACCACCTGCACCAGCAATTTCAATCCTGCAATGGAGTAAAGTTATATTTAGGTAAGAACATGAAGGACCTTGATCCCTTAACAAAATAAAAGCTTGACAGCTAATCTCCTCAACAGAAGTCAATATTGTTGAAGTCTGATGATGTACAACAGGGACACTATGAGGGCTATGGCTAAGACAAGCAGCTGTCAGATGTATTTTTCGAAGACCAGACAGTAGGCAATATCAATAGGATCAGACTTTTTCCCTGCAGTGATGTGACTTTGACAGATTTCTAATAGTTCTGCCAGGCTGCTTGTCTCTCAGCTTTGAGGAACGCTGCAAATCCAGATTTTGCCCAGAATGCGTCCATATATTGCTGTTATTGTAGTTTCTAAAACTCCTGTGAGAGTTATGGTGCGGAGGTTGACCCTTTTATTGATGAAATGTCGCATCAAATTGCCCAGTGTGTAATGCAACTGTGGCAGGGGAAGCATTTAACACCACTCTGGCCTTGGGAATGCAATTGACTCATATGAAATGTCTCTCTATGGAATATTATAATGCACTTCCAGGGATTGAACAGAGATGTTATATATGAAGTGCCTTAATAAAGTATTCAAACCCTTTAAATTTTGTACATTTTTCAGGTTAAAACAACAACAGCAACTAAAAAAAAAAAAAATGTAATTTACCAAAACAAAGTAAACTAGAATTGTGAAGTAAAATGATAAATGGTGCTCTTGGAAATGTCTAGTACATTAGTATTTCAGCTTCTCAAGCTACATTTTCTTTTAACTATTTTAGTTATGTTCTGTGAAAATAGGCGGATTTTCCACAAATAATTTGGAGTTATGTTCCACAGGAAAACCCCTTAAGACCAGAACCATGAATCAGAACACACTTTTCAGATTTTTAATTATAAAAAATTGTTGAAAACTATAAATCATCACAATTCGCTCCACTCTGTTTCTAGCACTAGTGTCCTTTATCAATCAATCAATCGAGTGATTGATTGATTGACTGGTGTCCTTTATTCATCAGCAGCCTGACAGGACGTAGGGCAGAGAGACGGGGCAGTCATGCAGCAAATGACCCAGAGGTGGGAGTCGAACCCAGGGCAGCTGCCTCAGTATGTGGTGAGCCACATGCCGTCCCTCTTCTATACTTTCTGTTGCTGTGACACATAACATGCTAATAGAATGCAGTAAAGTTTGTTTCTGATGAAAAAGTTTAAATTGTGCTATGATCCTCAAAAGACACACTGCACCTTCTCAGTTCTATTCCAGAGATTACGGTCAAGTACCACCAACCCACTTTGCACTTCATCTTCTCCTGCCTGCGTGCGGCTTTCTGCCTACATGCTGAATGCATGCATGTGTGAGAATAAGAGTGTCTGTGCGTACCACCTCGTCCTCCTACATGAAGAGGAAAACTCCTAGCACTCACTCCCTCAGGCTCTGCATTTCCTCAGAAGTGACCTCCAGACCAGATTCCTCTGTACTTTAAACAAGACTCCCATTACGGCCCTCCAGGATACAGTAACAGGTTTCCATCGTTTGCCCTGGGAAGCTGCGAGGTAGATGTGTGTTTGAACACGCCTCTCTGCAGCAGTCTGTGGAGAGACAAGCAGAAGTAAGTCTATGCGTGCCCTTGTGTATAAATCACTTGACCTAGTCGAGACTAACTGTTGACCGTGGATTTATGCCAGTATGAGGGGTTGCTGACGACAACGTATTCACCAAACGATACACAGACTGTGCCGTCATCCAGCAAATATGCTCTCTGAATGGAACTTCAACAGAAGCCAGTGGGCGACGTTCGGGGAAAAAAACGGACGGTGCCAAGCCCAGAGTGGATCCATCAGCTGTGGACTCCCCTCCCCCCACCCAGCCATCCACCCATCGCCTCGGCGCAGTGGAAACACAGAGCGATGCTTGAATTAGATCAGCCTTCATCCACACAGTGGGTGACGCGAACAGGCAGACGGATGCCCACTGCGAATCAAGCTTAAGAGTAACTTTGTAGGAAAAAAAGATGAAATTCAATGCTTTGTGTTATTAAATGTGAGAATGATGAATGTGTTAACACGTGGAGCAACAAAAGGATGCCTGCGAGGAGCCAGCAGGAAACCCATGAACCCTAAACGGTTCCCTCGGCTGAAAATCTGCAAATTATGTCGTGTTGTTTCTCTGATAATGCATAGAATAATAGCTTTTGAACTCCTTGGCATTCATCAAGAGAAATGAAAGCAGCTTTTAGAGGGGTTAAATTAAAGCCATATGCGGCTAAAACTTGATACATTATATGCGTTCCAACTGGTTCAAGGAGACAAATCCATGATTCTGCCAGACTATCACAAAGCATAACTTCTTCCAGACAAAATGGAGCTATCAGAGTGGGGGAGGACCTTCCCCGTGATGAAGTGTCGTATCACTACGTTGTCTCTTAAAATCGAGGGGCTCAATTCCACTTGTAGGTGGCTGCAAGACGCAGGAAAGGCGTCTTATCTGTACAGTTTGAGCTTCGCTGTGTGTGTCGGTGATGTGTGTATTTTTAACATTATCACCCATCTGAATCCGCTGGTCCAAGTTAAATAATGAAAGTTTTTAAATGGTTTGTTATGAACACATCAGTCTTGTGTGAAGGGACTGTGAGAAAACCTTGGTGGTGTTTCAGAGAGTGAGTTTGAGATTCAGCTAGGTTCAGTGGTTTTTATGTTTTTATAGGTCAGTTAGCCTTTATGGACACTTCTACCTGAATCTGTTCTACAACATGCATGGAAACCTAAATTCAATCAGGTAGTATATGCTTTGAGATCCTGACAGATGTGGTTCTTGGAAAGCATTTAATCATTTTTGCTGGTAAACCCTATTCTGAACTCTTTTTATAATTTGTGGTAGAGACAAGTCAACCAGAATATTGGTTCTGGTTGACCAACACCAACCAGTATGAGATTTTTTTATCCTCATTCCTCTTTGGTACATGAAGGTACCAAGGAGACTGTAGATAGTGTTCTGTGGTAATGTTAAGATGGTTTCCATTGTGCGTATTGATGAATATTATGGCATATTCCATAATTGAACTATTGAAATAGGCAATGGGATTTTAACTATTATCAGGCCAACATACTTTATCAGTGCTAATTGATCAGATTGCTTTTTGTATCTCTCGTCACCAACTGTGAAATTTGTTTTTTTAAAACATGGTTCTGTTTGAATATTTGTTTGGTAAAATTTTGATTAAAATACTAACTCTAGAACCCAGCTGTGTTTTCCTTCCCAGTGTAAATTTGATAATGGAACAAAAACACAGAATTGGACATTACTTTAAATAACTGACAACTTTAATCAGTCTAATAAATCGACTAATGATCTTGTTTACTAATAAACAAAATCATTTGTTGTGTTTGTGACCAAGCCAGGGTTGAATAAATGTCATGAAGTAGTTATTGGTGGACTGTGGTCACCTACAAACACACTAGATGTTAGTTCCTCCCTCCACTTTTTGGAAAATCATTGTTGGCCCATTAACCATCCAAAATGCTTTAACATTTAGCATGTTTTAATTATTTGAAATTCCCCATCATTGGTGGCTCCGTCGCCAGGCAGCATATACTGTAGATATAGATCAGCAGCTTTGCATGGTGACAACAACACTAGAAGAGTATCTAGTGCATTAAAATGTGAAACTGAGAAGTTCTTTTAACTGCCTTGGTTAGATGATCAGAATTTTGGTTTTTGGGGATTTTTACTGAAAATCTGCCTGGTACATCCACTGTCTGATTTAGTGTTGAGACTTTATTTGTTTGTTTCTCAGATAAAACAGGTTAACTACTACTAACCAACTGTTGGAGACAGACTGACAGATAGCGCCGTACCGAAGCTCCTCTGAAGCCGGCGTTGTCTCGGGTTCAGCCAGTTAACCGAGGGCACGCAGCCCAACAGTGTGTGAAATGAACACTTAGTCGCAGTAAAGGTCCCTAATCGTTCTGTCACAATGTATTGCTTGTAAACTAGGAGAAAATCTCACTGGCAAATGCAAACAAACACACGTTGACTTCTGCACACAGTCTCTCACACACACACACACACCCCATAATCCTCTCATCCACTCTTGTCTTTTACACTCCCTCTCTTGCTGCTGGCGACATCGCTTGTGAAGCACGGACGATCGTAAATTCCCCGCCTTGATTTTGTTAACCTTTACTGCGACCTGGTGCTTCTCTGCTTGGCGTTCTAGCACCCACTCAGTCACAGATGAGGCCCCAGCTCGCCACGGAGCGTCTGCAGCTCATCGCTCTCAGCCTGTTGGCTCTGCAGAACAGCGCCAGCACATCTCAGAATTACACGCCACTTTCAAACTCTAGGATAGATTGTGGGACCAAATGTTGTGCACAACACTTCTGTTAGTATTCTGAAATAAGATCAGGGCTTTAGCAACTAAGTGGAAAAACGTCTTTTTTTCAGAAATGAGTCTTTAACTTTTGTACTTTAATTCTCGCTTGAAAGATATTTGTTTCAAATTGTAATTTTCTGTGTATTTATTAGTAGAAATAGTGAATAAATTCATTGATTGGTTAAGTGGGGAAATGTTCTTGTTTAAACATTTATAAAGAAGTGTGTCTTTACCTTTGAATGCACTAAATGGGCTTTATGAGTTATTAAACTATGAGAATAATGTCACAGCTAATCATTTTCCTGATCTACAGATGGAAATCTCACCTTTAAGCAGTTTAAACATTTTCTTGGACACAGTCTCTGTGTGATGTTCCACCTAATTCATTCCACATCAATCTGTGCATATAAAGCTTGTATGTAACCATGTCGCCCTCCAATTTATCTCCTGATGGTCATTAGGCCGAGGGAGAATGTGTGTAACATAAGCATCTCTCTGGTTGTTTACATGTTCGGTCTCCTGAGGTCAGCCAAAGGGCAATTTGTTTAGAGTGCTCTCTTGTCTGGTGTCATCTGTGTCTCCTGAGAGCAGCGCAGTGTGTGGCGTGCACAAGACATGATTTGTGAGAAAAAATGTCTGCAGATTTTTATTATCGCAAATAAAATGTAGCAGAATATTTTGAACTGAATGTTTAACTTATTGTAGCAGAATGAAAGCTATTATTTCAAAAGGGAATTTTTCTCATATACATCCAAATAAAGTGATGAAATGTTACTTGAGTGTAGAAATATATGCCAATTATTTAAATGTTTGTTTGGCAATAACTTAGTTGAGCAAAACTACCCACAATTATTGATATTGTTGGAAGAAATTTATTTCTTCCAACAAGAAGAATAACACTTCCAGAAAGTGTTATTATATCAATAATAACACTTTTCATTTAATTGCACATTTATTTTTTGGGTAAAATAATTATCTGACCATTTTGATCAGTAGTGTCCAAACTTTTGCCCTGATGGGCCGAAATCATCACAGTGAAGGAGTTCACAGGTCATAAAAGTTCAGTTTTATAACAAGTCAGTGCAAAACTAGTTTTATTATGATTTTTAGCTGATATTTCTAGAAAAGGGATCTGCAGACCTAGATCTAAAACATGAAACTCATTTGCCTTATTAAAAGAAAGGTAATCTGTTTTCAAAATCTTCAGGGCAAAGTTTGTTTTCCATTGTTTAGATTTTTTTCTTTTCTCATAAACAACGTTAAGGGATATGGGTTTGGGATAAACTGGTTAACTGGTTGGATCTGAAGAGAGGCATTTAATAAATAGGACAGACATTATTGGTAATATTTTGTCAAAGCCATGTAGTTATTAGGAACATTCAAAAAGTTCAACCACAAACACCAAACTAAATATAGTTTGGTGTGAGGTAGCTAGTTTGGAATAGTTAGCTTACTAACTAAATATTTAGTTTGTAAACTAAATATTTAGTTTGTAAACTAAATATTTAGTTTGTAAACTAAATGAATGAATAACATGGTGAAAATATTTTTCTTTTTTCTTTCAATGTTGCTGACAAAGTAATAGTTTGAGTTTAAATGTTGGGGGTTTTATAATGTTGACTGCCATCATCTTCCAGATGCAGTGCAGTTTAAAACTGATTCACTTTAAACATCTTTGAACTTTCTAAATTTGCAGTAGACAGTATGTGTGAGAATTGACCTCATTTTGTTGCCCTAACATCAGCTTGATCCAGCGCAGGTGCAGCTGGTACTGTTGCCACAAAAAACACAGATTTGTTTGTCCTGGACTTCACACATGGCCCCGTTCTATTCGAGCAGAGAGGAGTTTAAAGCAGAGAGCAGACTGAGTCTATATATAAGTCTGCTCTGTTTGAGCTCCAGGATTTACTTTTGGTTTGTCAACCTCTCAGCGCCATGGAGACGGGGTCATGACCACCCGAATGCATCGCAGCGGCAGTCCATGCAGCGTAAAGTTGCTGGTCAGCTCAGCCTGATGGAGCTCTGCTCCACCTTGTTATGGGAGGTTTTATGAGGCTCGCCTGGAGGGGTTCAGACCCCTTCTCATGGGGTCACAGCCCCCTGCAATGTTGGCCTTTGTGCTGTTTGTGGCAGCGTTAATCCACCCGTACTTGCTTCCCGCTGAGCAACAAGTCTCCGACTTAGTGACTTGGCTGTATGCAGGGAGGGTTTTAGCCATTGCCGCAGTAATTGGTTCATCCAGCTCCCTATCACCGTCCTGGTGAGGTGTTTGATTGGCCCCGGCTTTCTAAGCAGGAGAGGAGGAGACAGAGCCTGGGATTAGGAGATGAGAAATGGCCCTGGAGAAAAAGGCATTCTGAGTTCAGCAACTTCACAGCTGATGGAAAATCCTGCAGAATTCTTCAAGAAAATATATAAAAAAATACTTTGTCTTTGCTAACAACCAGCTTGGTGACAGTTGTTCCAGCCATTTTATGTGGTGCTTTCAGACATTTTTCTGGCATCTGGGGTAAATATGGTTAATACTGAGTCAAAAATATTTAGAATGAATAAAGATTAGATTTAGAAATATTTTACCAAAATCATGGCTGAAAATTCCAAAAGTGGCTTTTTGAATTTACTTCAAAGAAGAGAGAAAGCAAAAGTAATAATTAAAGTAAAGAATAAAAGCATCATTTTAAGATGTAGTTACTTTTTCACATTTTAAAATGTACATTTTAATATTTAAACATTCTAATATATTTTCCACAAAGCAACCAGAAAACAGGAACTTTACCCCTAAAAGTCTAACCGAGATTTAACTTATTAAATAGTTAAAATTTTTAGAATTACACATCATCCTCTACAACATAATTTATTTATCATCTGTTTAGTAAAACTGACAAAAGTCATTTAGTCAAGGTCATCAATGATGTTGACTAGAATAATTCAATGTAATTCAACTGCAAGTTATTTTCCCCAAAGGAAAATTAAATGTCATAACTCAAATGATCCATGTATCTTCAAAGAGGCGTTGTGGATGGTGATGCTGGAAGGATCTCTGGTAGCAGTCAGTCTCACAACAAATCTGAAGAGGCCTCTGACTGAAGACTTTGTTGCTCAGTTTCTTGACTGTCATGATATAGTATGAGTTCAATTTCTGGGCAACAGAGATCACATTTCACAGTAACATGTCCTGGATAACACAATCAGTTGTTGTTAAGCTGCTAATCCATGTCCTTTGCTTTTGCCACTCCTCTTTACATCTCCGTCTAGCTGTAGGTAGGAAGTTGTTGGAGTTGAGGATGTGATCCCTGATGGTTTGAATTCCTCATTCTCTCTCTGCTTTTTGGTTCTTTTCCCTTCCTCCTCTAGGAACTGGGGTCAGAGTTCAATCACCTGCTCCCAGTTGTATAAACAATACCTTGTTACCACGGTTTCCAAAAGTAAAATAAAAAGTGCAAAATTCTTTCTACCTGCATAGCATCTGAAACCAGATGGAGTAATTGACCAGAAATATGAACAACAGTGTATAAAATAACAGGATGAGCTGAACTTTGATCATTTTAGTCCAAACTGTTTCTATCACAGACCAAAATCGACAAGTTGAAAATTCTCAGTGGCCATAATGTTTTTTTGTTAAATTTTTTATTAGGAATTCTTTTATTTTTTTCCTGCTCAGCAATAAATTAAACACACAAAATTTAATGAAGCAATTTACCATAGCTCATACCTTTCCCTTAATAAAAGAAACCTTTTATTAAGGTTTCCTAACTTTACAGGTTAATTGTTTTTTATTTTTATTGGTTGAGAAAACATGGTTAATAGTAGAAAATTTATATGGTACAGAACATTTTCCATTCAAGTAAACATGAACTTGTATTTGAAAATCTCATCCTAAAAAAATGTTATCTGCATCAGCTCCATTAGCTGGAGGGAGAAATTTGTACCGTTCTTGAACTCTGGTCTATAAATTAATATTTTTTCAGAATTTAATGAGAACTGCTCTAAATATGAGTCATTGGAATTGAGGAAGGTTTAGTTTGGTACCAGAACACAAAATGTGATGTGAGTCTGAAGAGATGGCAAACAGGAGTGACTGATGAACAGTAACAACTGACTACAGAAAGTTTTTCTTCTTACTATGGAAAGTTGTCCGTTTGCTTCCCTTGAGTTCGTCTTTATCCAAACATTCAGATGTTTTACTAATAAACTCTCTGCCTGTTGGTGCTAATGTGCATCTAACAGGGTACGTGATTTTAGTATCTAAATTTATAGTTTAAACCAAGCAAAATTATAAATAATACATTTGATTAATAAATAGAAGTGATTTATAGGGAGCATAGTGTTTTAGAATTTTTATTATATTTAAATAAAATGTATAATAAACATATTCACTTCCCTTTGGAGTTGCAATCATGTGTGAATTAAGCGCCGTTTTATTTTTTATTTCTACATCAGACTCTTCTTTGACAATCAGAATACTCTGAATAATTCATGTTACACATACATTTTAAAGTATTGCAATGAATAAGTGATAAATCATATCAGTGGCAACCCTAATTCTGGCTGATTTTAATAGTTGATTAGCAATGCTTTTTAATGCTTGCATGTCATTAGACTATCGAACATTAACATAGAGGGAGGCAGCGTGGATAAAAAGGGAGCATGTCTTAAATCACACCCGCCATGACAGCTGGAATACTTTTTATCTCCAGCCCAGCTTTAAATCTGCCAACCAGAGTGAAGCAGGACAAGAAAAATATCTTTGTCATCCTGCGGAGACGTTTGCTTTTCTTTCAGAGGCTCTAGAGCTCCTTTATAACTGATAAGATGACTGCATTCCTCCTGAGCGCGCAGGCCGGCCGTGCTGCTGACCCCACCTGACACTGCCCAGTCACAAGAGGCTCCGCGACCCGTCAGAGCGCTTCTTATCTGCCTCCCCATCTCCCTGTGGAAAACATTCACCCCGGCTGAAGAGAGCAGAGATACGCCGCAGCAGGCAGGGTGTTCTCTGACTGTACTCCACACTTTGCCTCTGATAACTGCATTTATGGCTGTGCTTTGAGTAATGTCAGACACTTTGTCAGGATTATAAAAAGAGCTGCTGGATTGTTTTAAACGGGTGTTTTCTTGGATTTGGCTTTTTAAACATGTTTTCCATTTTTGGCATAAAAAATAAAATAAAAAGTAACCTAAATCTGTAGATGTAGATAATTGTAAATGAGAATATTTTCTTTCCATCTTTCTTTGGGGTAAACAAATGTACATTTCTTAAAAGTAAAACAAAACGCATTTTGGTTCATAAAGTGACTTCATTAGAATCAAACAGCTAACAGAAATGTTTCTGTCAGATTTGAACCTCTGAGTCCTGCTGTGCATCAGGTTGAGCTGACAGCTGATGATGACTCCGGTCTTCATCAAAACAACAGCCGCGTGTCACACAGAATAATCCTGCAGAGCATGGAGACAAAACCTGCTGCCTTTTATAATGACAACAAGAATGAATCACAAATGCAATATGTTGATGGAATTTATTCACTTCCAAGAGAACAAGAAACGAAGCAAGGTGTTGGATCTGACGTCTTATTTTTGGACACGCGCTCATGATGGTGGCTTGTCTTGGGAACAGTAACAAGAAGGAGGCGTCAGCTCTGAGTCCAGTTGGCCATCGCAGTGATTCCAGGTTAACAGAGGATAGAAATGAAGTTACTTAGTCCCGTTGTAAACCCCAGATTAACATGGTCTTATTCAGCATGAATTGGCTCACACAAGCTGTGGCGGCAGAGCTAAGAGTGACTTAGCGAGGCTTAGGCTAGCTCGTTCTGTGTCTGGGATGGGATGGAAAGTCTCCTGTGGGAAGACGGAGAACAGCAGAACAATGTTTAAGCCGGTAATTTCAGGAAGCCGTGGGATCAAAGAAATTAAGACTCTGAAGTCCTTCATTTATACAATCTGAAGAGCAAGAGATACCTCCCCTGTGACAGTGTTCATATCCAACATGAAGCCAATGAAGCAACCTATGCAACTGGGCTTTAACGGGCTCTGAGTGGGCTTTTGTTTACGAATCATAACTAACCACAATAATAAAATGTGGACACAAACATCTTTGCAAATCCTCAGCTGTACAATTTTCCTCTTGATCTTCTTTAAAAAAGGAAAACTTTCTGTGATATGTTGATTTATTTATTTCTGCAGCCTGTAGAAACACCCAGGTACAAGATCCTAACTGCTCCCTATGCAGGTACAAACCAAAATCCAAATACTTTACATTTTAATGTTAATGATTTCAACCAGATCTGTTTTAAGTTTGGCCTTCAAAGCATCAAATGTTTGTTTTTATCTGAATATTTCTAGTTTAGTTATAAAAAAAGTACTTAAAATCATTAAACGTGTTGTTTTTGATTACTTAAAGAGCTATTGCAGTATTCTTGTACGATCCTATAATTTTTAGCCTCAAAATGATCCTAGCTTTTCATGCAAAGGCTAACTTATACTGCAGCTGTGTTTGCATAACATGATTTACGCACAAATCTATAATTTTGGACACAGAATGATATGATGCACTAATTTAAACCTGAGGTGAAATACAAACAGCAAAATGAAACCGGTAATAATTTGTGGTCAGAGTAAATAAAATGTATCTAATGTGAAAAATTAGCTATCCTGCCTAGATAGCCTTCTGTACACCTTGTTTCTTATCATTAAAACTAAATGTCTGTTACAACTAAATGTAACAGACACGCTACATTTAGTTGGAGTTATATTAAAAACAGGATTACCTTGCAATCGGAAATATAAAAAAAACAAAAAAAAACAATTGATTTTATTTTCCTTGTAAATGATGGAATAGGGTTATTTCACTCACCTGATCTGGACAGTGCAGCAGCAGGTTGGGGAGGGGCAGCACAGCATTACTCAATGTGTAACTACAACAAACTCCAGTCAGTCTGACGCTTTGCATGGCTTCTCATCAAATCATTTTCCACCATAGGAGCAGTATGATGCAAAGTTTTAGCAGTTAGGAAACTGAAAGCAGAAACCAGACCTGGTCTAATTATAATCAAACAGGATTATCTATAAATCTTGTTTGGTTTATAAAGATCAAACACACTTTTATTAAAAAGACCAACAACAGTTTTCCAGTGGCTTAAAGCCAATCTGTTGAGTTGCCACAAAAGTTACTGATGTCATTGGCGTTTTCTCATTTTCCAGTAATAAAATGCAATAACACAGTGCTGCCCCTCCTTTACCTATTGCTGCACAAAGAGCTGGCTCCTCAAAAAATGGAAAATTTGACTGTTTGAAAATATTTGTGAAAAGCCGTCCTGTTGTGAAAACTGGAGCAGCCCCACCCATTCCTTATTTTAAGGATAGGCTGTGCAAGAATGCCTCAAGTGCTACTCTAGAAGGGGCACAATTAGAAAAAAAGTACAATATTAAATGGACTAAACCTTTAAAAATTACAGCTTAAATCAAAGGGTATTCATTCTATATTTTTGTTACGGTAAATGTATGTGAATTCAAATTAAATCGACTGTTAGCTTAACATAGTTTTATACTCTTCAGTCTTTGATTTAATATTTTTACACAACTTTATTATTACTAATGATTTTCACACCATGATTAACAGACCACAATTTATCTTCATCAACAATCAACAGACCGCAAAAAAGTTGTTAAACTTTACATGAGACTCAGGTGAAGAGCCGCCTGCAGCTCAGCATGAGATGACCGGATTAAAGAGGAATTTAATAAGTGGATCCAAGAACGATGTGAGCAGATGAAAAACAGACATGAACAAAAATAGATACAAAAGGTTTCAGTTGAGAGACATTAAAGTTGGACGGTGTTGGTTTTCTTTGCTAACTAACAAAGAGTTTAGTTTCTTTGTAGTTCAGTCTCACCAGATCCATAACAGCTGATCACTGGTTCTAATGCAGAGGAGATTTATCAATGTTTTCTGAAGTACTTTAAGCTGTACTTATAACAACTCTCAGCAAAACTGCACATCAGAGCTATACTTGTATTGTTTTGTTCAAGCAGAATTTATTTTTTTCTGGCTTCATCTCTTTAAATTCAGTACAGATTAAACTTCTGATTGTTTGATATTCTCAAATCTTGTTTCAAATGCAATTTATTTTTACAACCTTGCTTCACAATCATAAAACAAAAATAATGAACTATATAAATACTACATGTCTATCAAATATCCAAACAGCAGATCTATTTGTGGAAATATTTGTTTTTTTGTGTGGCTTTTTTCTAAACATTTTAAAACTCCTCATTCCAGTTTTAAGGGGTTTCTTTGTGTTGTGGTTGCCATCTGCTGGCCATATGTTGTAACTACAACAGACAGGCACACAATCTTTACAGTAGGAGTGTGGAGTGAAGGAAACAGTCATGATTAAACACCTTTGTCTACCTCTGAACAGAGATCAGGACCTTTGAGACAGAGACGCTGCTGATCCTTGCAGGCGATCCAGTCATTTTCATCAACCTTAAATCTGCTCCAAGCATTGATTTCTACAGCCAAGCTCCTCTCCTCACAACCAGGATCTGATTTTTTTCACCACTCCAACACACTTTGTGGCTAGCAGCCATTTTGTACATGGAGATTTGCCTATTTGCAGCCTGCGTCTGGTTCCACAAACTTCAAAGTTTGCAGAGACGGGCGAGGCCACCAGTGAAGCCTGTGAACATTTCTTCACAACAGCCTGTTGAAGGATGGGATTTCTACCTCTGACTCACTGAGACAAAGTCCGGCGCCACTTTCAAAGCTCGTCAGAGCACGGGGCCCCGAGGCAAAGCTTATTGTCCACAAATTGATCCAGACCCCTTGGTTTTGTTTATTTAAATGAGACTCTTAGACCCTCGGGTGTTTGTTGAGGAAAAGTCAGAAATGCCAAATATCTTTTTTTTTTCATCTTCATCCTCTTTCGTCTTGCCTTTCTTCTTTTCTTTCGTAGGCTCTCGGCTTGGTGAGCCAAAAATCCTTGGTAAACATCCCGGTCCGGCAGCTTTGTAGAACTGAGCCGGTCTCTCCCTCAGCTCCCCCCCGCCTGCTCTGGGATGGTTGGTGTTCAGCGGTTTCACTAACCTAATGTGAATTTATAGTCCATGTCTCATCTGATGTCTAAACAATCCCAGACTCATCACACATAATCACAGAAATAACAATAAAAACTTTAAATATCACAATGGCTTCATTCCTTAGGCTTTGATGAGCACAGCCGTCACTTGGTTTAGACGTACATTATTTACAGGAAGGGGAGTTACTTGCATGACCATCATACGACCCAGTCAAAAATACATTTGTCCAATATACAGACTTTATATTTATATCTAAAGGTTTTTTTTATATAGGCTTATGAGAAGGATGAACTCAGATCCATTTTATTTACACAAATATTTCAGTCTAACATGATCACATTATGCTAATTTAAAACAAAAAATTATTTCCACGGTTTTTAAAGTGACATACAATACTGATTAATGATCATTTATTTTGTGCAAAATGAGGGAGAATTAACACCAGCTGGAGTTGGTGTTGCATTGTAAATGCTTATTGCACAGAATATTATCTGTCTTTTACGGTTAGCTGGTCAGTTAATCAGGCAGCCTGTCTCTAAAACAGCATTTTGTTTGTAAGATTGATGGAAGATGTTCCTTTAGTTTCCATATTCCACTGACCCATAATGGTAGCAGCTACAAATATTACTGAGAGAAGCTTTACTTCAGCCAGTTGACAGTCTATGTGAAGCAACAAGTGGGGGAGGGGCATTTCTGCATTTCTATACTTTGGAAGAGTCTATTCACACAAATTGTTTCTCTGGCTTTTATTAAAAAAAGAAAACCCTGAAACTATAGCAACAAATTAAAACTACGGTTGCCACACAATTCTTATTCATATTTGGTCAGAAATGTTGAATCCCGTATTAAATCTATAAGAGACTAAAATGACTAGAATTAGAAGCCACATTTTAAATAAATATATTAGGAAGCTAGTTGATATGTATTATAGACAGTGGCGTGCCCAGATATTTTGGGGTCAGGTGCTTCAGTGGGAAAAAGGGCAGCTTGGAACCACCGGCTGCCTTAGTGTTAGAAGAACAGCTTTGACATGAAGTCTATATACATATTTCAAATCAATGACCATGTGCTTTATTAGGCCACACACAATACAAAAACAAAAAAAAAAGATTTCAGCAGGACCCTTATTTTGTCCAAAGGAAAACAGGCAGTAACGTCTCCTGGTGTCTACCTGCAACTAAATGAATAAAAGTTTTTTTTTAGTTTGCTTTTATGTTCATTAATAATAACACACCTATTATGTACAATAAAAGGAGGAAAGTAAACCATAAATATTAAGTAGGAATTGTATCCATCAGCATTTGAGATGATTTTACTGCCGGTGCATCACCTGGTGGTTGTCGCCCTCATTACCAAAACACCTCAGGTCCTGAGGGGCGGCCATGTTCTTTTCAGTTTGAATTGAGGCACCACAGTTTCTACCATCCAAGGCTTCTCCCATCACTGTGTTCCACTGAGGACACAGCAGGGATTTATGCTGTTGGACATTTTTAAGGCTCATGAATGGATGACTCGGAGAAGAAAAGAGGCTTTTTATGAAACCTCTTTGATTTGACTGTTGAGCCTTATAAAAGGTTTTGGAGTTTAATGGGAAGCCATTGTTGATGATGAAATAAAATGAAGCAGTGATTTAGTGCTCTCCTCTCCTCAACTATTTGTTGTTAAAATTCTGCTTCTTGTAGAAAAGACTCCACAGTCCAGACAGGCGATGAACAGCAGCGGCTGTGTGTTTGCAGCAGCGTTGGAACCGCAGTCTTGCTAATGTTAGAAGCCTGCAGGTATGCAGACATCAGATCTCAGCTCTTCGTAGCTGCATGTGCCGTAAATCTTCATCAAGAAATGCTGGGAGTCTGAGTGGGTGGGGCTCATACCCATAAATAATATTGGTGGAGTTCTCAATAACTTTGCTTCATGCTATGAGAACCGGCCCTGCAATGCAAACTTAGCTAACAGTAGCTATTCATCAGGAGTGACTGTCACAGCCTGTCACAGGTATGCTTTAGAGCTGTTTCTGCAGACTGGATTTACACACACAGGAAGAAATGTTTCCTCCCTCTGATTCAGCCAGAGGTCGTGTCCTCCTGCTTCTTCTTTATACAATAAAACACACAGGGAGTAAGGATAATAATGAGCGCTCACATCCCTCTGTTGTCTCAATTTACTTCCTGTCTCTCTGTTTATGCAAGCAGTGTCGACTAATATCATTAGGGCTCCATGTCTTCGCTGCAAAGCTGCAGCTAGAAATGTGTCACCGGCTCATTTTCCTGCTTGAATAACACTCTCGTCACTCCATCACATCCCACTCAAGCAGAGAAGTTCTGCGTATTAATTAGAGGCTATAAATTACAACCATCAGGTTTTTCTCTGCCCAGACAATCGGCATTTACTCATCCGTCTTCCTGTTTAAACTATCTGCTGGAGAATCACAAAGCCCCGCTGCTTATTTTCCAACGATTAGCTGTACATCAGCATTACCACCTCAAATCCAGCAGTTTCACATCCAGCATTAAATAGGATGAATATTGATCTGCTAAAGAGGATTTATTTATTTCATGCTCTATCCAAAGATCAACTGCTACCAGCTTTGGACGGATCTGCGAAGGTCTTACCGAATAAAGCTACTGCATACATGACTTTGGACTTGACATTTTAGGCCTGGAAGAAGACCAAACAGTAAATTCACTGCAATAATCCCAGATAAATGGGATGATCACTACGAAAGCTTAGATAGTTAAGTGGCCTATGCTTAAGTCCAGGAACGATAAAAACACAACTGGAAGGAGATCCTCCACGTCGAAGGCATGGTCCTGAGGAGGGAAGACTCCCACCTGGTCGCTGAGAGGCAGAGTCGTCTTACACAGCCGGGTCACGGGAAATGGCATCTCTAAAATTAACCCGCCAATGGGTCTCCGTACCTGCACATTAATCTATCTCCTGCATCATCGAGCTGTTTATTCCAACATTACATTTTACATGTTTAATTCAATTAAACATGATTGGAATTTAGGTTTAAGACAAATTATGGGATTCAGAAGTAATTTCATCTAAAGGGAGAACCATCTGCTTTCTGACTTGCAAATAAGCTTCCAAAAAGCTTGAAAGAATTATTAGCAAATAAATATTTCTTATATACCAGAACACTGTGACTTAAGTTTTATAGGATGTGAACCTTGTTTTGTCAAACAAACCCAAAACAAACTCATACATAATTGAACTCCAGCTCTGGCCCGGCCCGGCTCGCTTAGGTATCAGAGGATTGGTGAGCGGCTCAGCAGAGGCAGGCGGGCTGGAGAGGAGTCCATCTGGTTAGATGGGCTGCAGGGTCACATGGTGGAGTCACCAACAGGATGGTGGCAGCTGCTGCCAGGAGTCTGCACTGAAACGGCAGCTGATCCAGTCCTGAGTGGAGCTTTATCAACTGGAAAATGAATGATTTCAGGTTATTAAGTCACTTTGGCTTCAGAATAAATACATATTTATTGTTACCTACTATACCTACATATACATAATAGAACATAATTTTCTCAGTATCTACAGCTTTCCTTTAGTTTAAATGTTGCATTCTTTGTATTTCATATGGTTTTTAGCACCTTGTGCAGAAATGAAATAGCCAGTGTCACCAGTAGATGGCGTCTGATCCCTGCTTTAGATGCCTGACCGTCGCCGTCACTTTTTGTGCAGCTCAAGTCTTTTTATTTGCCTTCATAACGACACATTTCTGTAAGAGTTAAATTAAATATTAAATAAAATTTAAATAATAACCAGGAAAGTGCTTTTTTTGTTTAAAGAAGATAAATATAGCATTTATTCCTGACTGATTAATGTTTTTGTTCTGCAAGTTTATCTGCTTTAAGACATTTTCTTAAAGCTTTTAATTAAACCCAGCACATTTACGACCTGCTTAAAAATAAAATTTTCTTAAAAACTAAAAATAGCATAAAAAAATTTGCATTACAAAAAGAACCAAAAATAACGTAAGCTTAATGTCAAACACTTTGAAATAATCTTTCATATCACAGCTTGGCTCATTTGTCTTGAACCCATCAAATTAAAGCAGGTATTACAGGAGCAAACAGCTCTAATTGAGATGTATTTGATTGTCGCCTTCAGAGCGGGCCCCATCTCCCCAGATTTAACATATGGGTGAGTGAGGCCATAAATTTTCAACGCTGCAGGACGTTGTCTTTTTTTACGTCCTGTGATCCATCGCTCAGGCGTGCCAGAAAAGTGTCAAGGCCCTCAGCGAGCAAGAGGAAAACGTGCCGTGGCAAAGAAGCCTGCGCTGGCTGGGAGCGGAGGTCCGCAGCCAGTTCTCCTGGTGAGGAATGTCTTCTGGTGGTGCTGCTCTGCAGATCACTCACACTTCAAAAGATGCTCTAAGCTTATACCACTATTTATGTTCGACACAATAGGCTGTTGGAAAGATTTTATTTCAGCACATACTCATTTTCTGACATTTGATTAAGATGGAGATACTTGGGAATCGATTTGTCCAACAAACATATTCTTAAGTAAGAAATGTGCATTTTGTTGTCTTTAAACATTTGTTTTGCTTTTTCTAGACTTCAGCTGGATTAATCTGTGGCTGCAGGTGTTTAGATACACGGAGATTTTAAACAAATACACTGAACAGCAAATGTAGTGAAAATAAGAATAATTTGATTTGGTATTTCTGAGAATTAAGTCTGAGTTTTCACTTTTCCCTGAGAAAATCTCCAAGTTCCAGTTGAGCAGATTTCAAGACCAAAAACCAAAGACCACACAAGCAGGCAGCTGGTTGCGGCCATGCAATCAGCTTAACAGCAGGACAACAAAAGAGCAGCCACGCCTTAGATAGAGGTGCTTAACCTCCAAGCATGCTAAGTGCCCCGCGCTCCATTACCACTTAATAGGCCTAATCAGTTTTGGCCCAGATTAGATTTTGAATCTATTGCCACCAAAGCACAGTGGCATATTAAATTAGTGAGTTCATTAGACTGAGCTGAGTCATGTTGTTTAGAAGGGTGTTCCTTGGAATAATGGCTGTTATCTGCAGTGGTGAAAACACATAATCTGCATGACGACCCTGCCACTGTCAGGGAGGATTACAGGCTGCTGAAGCCAAGTTTTCACCACAATTAGGGGACAGACTGAGTGACACCGACATTTTAGATAATAATTATATTATGGAGCTTAAATATTTTAATGTGTTTATATAAGACAGAATAGAGGATTTTTTTTACGTACATAAAGCAAGCACAGAAGTAGAAAATGACAGCTGAATATTTGATGTAAAAGATTCCAGCCTGTTTCAAATTACACATTCACTAATATTCCCTTAAACAGCAAATGAGAGGTTTTTACAGTGTCAGAATTACAGCCAAAACTCAGCTTCAAATCAGGCAAATTATGACCTAAAAATCGCCATATAATTCTGTTTCAAAATACATTTCTGTCATCAACAGGGGAGCGGCACAAAGCAGCCGCTCTGCCTGACTGGAGCTGGAGTCCCTGAGCTGACTCGTGTTTTTAGTTCAATTACATGCAACGCTTTTCCTCATCCACTCATACAAAGAAAGTCAAATCCCATTTGTTTAGCTTTTGAGCAAAAAAGCATTTGTGATTTTATCTTTTACCATTTGTATGATACAGATAATTGATAAATATTTTCAACCAGAGATATTTGAATCAATTTGTTTTTTAATTACTGAACATTTCTCATCCTCCTTTTCTTGGAGGAAATTAGAAACAGAGCTGAGCAATAATTACTGCTCACAGCTCTAACATTAAATTAAATGCTTCATATCAGCTGAAGGAAAATGTCAACTCAAATAATCACAAGGCTGAAATTACATTTTCCTTTACACTTAGCAAACAGAGGTCATTACACGTAGTTAAACAGATATTCTGCGGAAAACCGGATGGAAGTTGAAGACTTGTGAACATAATGCTATACACATCACAAGATGGCAGTTAATTGACCAGGCAGAGAGGGAGCATTGACATGGGTGAGCAGTGCATGAATGTTTTCACGACAAATAAAAACACTGCACAGGTGAAATTCACTGCACAGACCAATTTCAGGCCCCCAGCGCCAGCGTGAGAAATCAATATGAGGCAATGAAGCACATTGGGATGGGGATCAATATCTGAAGATACAATCATATCTTACTTCTTGACACTCGCTGAACGGCACACCACGCGAGGGAGGGCGAGCGCCGGGTGATGAAATGAAAAACAACACGGAAAATAAGGATTTGAATCTGGCAATGATTTATTTTATTCAAGAAAATATGGGAGAGGTTAGCAGAGCTGCTAACTCCAGGGGTGTTTACACTTTTTGTGTTTTAGCGACATTTATGTTTTGTTGCAACAGTAAAATGTCCTCAAATAAAGATGTTTTATGATATTTAAACATGTAAAATTATCTGAGCATTGAGATTTAGTTGGCAAAAATCAAAGATTTTGCTTTCACCAGATGCTTTTTAAGTCTTTTCAGTGTTTTTTGCACAACTTGCTTTAATTTTAAAACAAATAACTGTTTTTTTAGTCAACTATAATAATTCTCTTGACTTCAATATTTATAGTAAAAACATTTTTTGTGAATTTCTCTCATGAGATTTCTTGAACTTTTCAATGAAAATAACAGCTTATCTCCACAGCGCTCTGCAGGAAACTCCCGGCTGCAGTCTGCAGGGATTCTCAGTGTGTGAGCCGCAAACGCCAGGAAAGTTCAGTCAGCTCCATCCTGTGCTTTAACAACAGCTACAGCGGCTACAACGTCTGCTTCAGCAACAAATAAACTGACTTTAAAAAGTTTTAAACTCTTCAAAAATGAAGTGAGTTCGAATGTTTGGAAGTTCAGTCGACAGAAACCTGAAGTCTGGGTACTTGCAAAGTTTATATTACTGAATGTAAAAAATTAACCATGTTGTCTGGAACACTTACTTCGAAACAGTTGTTTTTTTCTAAACAGATTTTAGAAGAAAAGTTTAAAAGTTTTTTAAAACTTTGATCCATAAAACCAGACCAACGTCTGATTGATTAACACTGTGCCTGCATTCTTTACCCACCCAAGCATTTCAGACCTATTTAATGTGGTTGGTGGTCAAATTTCAACAGAACCTGACAGCCTTGAAATAACAAAAGTGAGTTTAACAGCTTACAGCCCAACTTCTGAAATAGAAAACATGAATAATAGATAAAAAAGTTCTGCATTATATCTGACTGTTTTCTCAATGCACATGGCATCTAAGCTAGTTCTATTTAAAAACACACCTAGCTGAAATGAAAGCTAATACGCTAAATGCAGTAAATTCATGCCAATTCACAGAAAAGTAGATACTGATTTTCCAGTAGAATATTCAGGTAGAATAACTCCAAACTATTTGCAGAAAATTTGCCTAATTGTGATTGTTTTTGTAGAGCATCTCTAAATATTATATATATATATATATATAGCCTATATATATATATGGTCAGTGGAAACGCAGCCTCTGACTCCTTCAAATTGGGTCTCTGTCTCTTTAAGAAGCTCCTGCTCTCTCCAACACTCTGCCCTCAAGTTATCACAACAATGCTTCTCCGTGATCCCGTTTACAGTCGTTCTTAGGAGCGTCGATCTTATAAGTAGTTTGTGCGTCAAGCTCAGCAGACTTGCAGTTCCGCTAATTGCTGCCGCCGCTAGTCTGGAGGAACTGAGTGGGGGAGTCGCAGAGGAGGGCTGCTCTGTGAGGAGGATACTCGGTTAGGCTGATGATACAAGGCGGAGCTTTGGGTTAGTAGGTGGTGCTTTGGATGAGCAAGTGTTTAGGCACTCCAGAATGGTTGCCACGGGAGACTCAAACATGAATGAGAGCGTCAGAGCAACAGTCCAGGTGTATTTCTGATGAAGAAATATTATAACATGATCTGAAGCTCAAAAAGGTCACTTCTGTCTTTAATAATTTTTTACAAATAATAATCTAAAACGTCTAAAAGGTCTTAATGTTTTTCTGCATTTTTTTTTGCAAACAACCTGTCCTTTCATTTTAAAATAACGAACTGCTATGAAATCAAATGTAATAAATTAAAGTTTGTGACTGTAATGTGACAAAAAATGACCAACTTTTGGGTTATTAATGCTTCAAAAAGACACTGAACCACGGCAGCAAGGACAGAGGCCTCTATGGGGAAAACGTGTCGGCTGGATGTATTTTTCACTTCTCACACCTGGGTTGGCTTCCTGTCTTGCCTGCAAATTGAAGTCCAGATCCTATTTCCTGTTTTTTCTTCTTCTTTTTTTTTTCTTCCTCTTTAAGACAGAAGGGGAAAACTCTCAATTAACAAGAATGGCTGGAAGTGCAATGCATAAGGATGAATGCTGTGTCCCGCGGAGCAGCAAATTGTGTTCCCCCCTCTCCCCTCTCTCTCTGACCTTCAGGATATGTCACCTGTAATTAATAAACACCACGCATGTAATAACCTTTACTAGCTGGAGTTGAAAATTCAAGACTCAAATATGCAGATCTCAACACCGAAGCGAAGGAGAGAAAAGAATCCTTGTTTTTATTTGCATCCAAGGATCCTGCTAACCTTTGTCTTCTCGCCACGACTTCCACGTTTCCTTCTTGGATCTCGTTGTGAGCTCCCCTGGCACGTCCATTTACAGGCACGTAAACAATAACTCGGTTAAAACAAGTTTCGGTGTTAAAACGTGAAATGCAGCTGGTGGTGCTCACAGTTTGTGAAATTCATGTCATAAAGAGAGACGGGAAAGTAAAAACTGCTCTTTGGATCAGAGATCCGCGCCGACGGTCCTGGAGGCGCTGCTGAGGCTGATGGGAAATCCTGGGACGGTTAGCGGCTGTCACACAACACGGCATTTGTAGTCTGTGTGTTTTCCTGCTGGTTATTGTGATCTGTGATGAGTTTTTGCAGAAACTGTTTTGTAAGAGAGAGAAAAAAAAACATTTTAAATATGCTCTATTTTTCTGAAATATTTTTAGCAGGTTATCAAGTGGCTATACTTATTAAGGTAATATTAAAAATGGAAAATAAATAATTTAAAAAAAAATCTAGTTTGATTCACTTTCTCAAAGTTATTTTTTCTAAAATATACTTTAAATTCTTATTAAATGTATTACTAAAATTATACTTTGAATAATTCTTTTAAAAATACACTTTGCAAGTTAAAATGCGTATTTTAAATGTTCATTTTAAAAATATATTTTAAAATATATATATAAACATTTCTGTTCTGAAGTTGTACTTTGGGTAATATTTCCAAATATATTTTCGTATATCTCAAAAATAATTAGGTTTCAACAATATTTGTAAGTACTTTTTAAATAGTGTTATATGCCACACCCACAGGGGGCAGTGTAGCGCAAAGCTGAAACTCATGTCAGCCAATCAGTTTGCGTCAAAACAATCAAGGCTTCCTCTTAGTATATTTAGATATACAAGTCTGAACTACAGCATATAGATGTAGGCAACATAGAAATATTGTGTATGGAATATTTTCTGTCTAGAGTTGGTTGATTTGTATTTATTTGTGGTGTAATGCAAATCATAAACGTGCAAATCTTTGCAATGACTTGCATGTTGATGTAATACAAATTATTCTACATTTTTGTGAGTGGAATCAAATCCAAAAATAGAACTGATAATATAAAAGCCAACATCAAAAATCATTCCATAACTTACTAAATTTATCACATGAAAAAAATAAATAAATAAAAATACTGCCAACACTATCCAAATGAATTTTTATTTGACAAATGTACTTGTTCTGTTAGGCATTCTGAATGGCATCTGTTTCAACCTTGAATTCACTTCCAAATCCTGAGAATACGTATCTCGTCTTACCGCCACCTACTGTTTTTAATCTCGTTTGCTTGTTTTGCTCCTCCACACTTTGGATCATGGAAGTTCTCGATCCGTTTGGCTTTAGATGGTTCGATAAACAGTCGGCGATCCCCTAACAGGTGGACTTGGTAAACGTGTGATGCCCAGTCGTTCTGTCTCTAGGAACCTGCTCAGTGGGAACTCCAAGAATTTCAAAAATCTGCGTGGATTGCGGAAGCTGCTCAAACTCTCCCGCTTGACTGCACTTGGGCAGAACGTGACATAACACCGTAACCCAAAATAACCCAAACCGAGTTGTTTATTTTAATCCGGCGGCTTTCGGAGTGTGTGATTCGCTGCAGGAGTGTGACGGAGGACAAACTGCATACGGGGGCAGCTGAGAAGAGAGGAGACAGCTGGCCATTCAGCTCCTGTTCACCAGGCAGTACCTGCTTCTGCAGCACAAAGGATGTTTGGGGGGGAGAGACGCTGACAACTGCGCCAAATGAAGATAGGACAAGAATAAATGGAGGCCTCACTTCACAGCTCTGTTGACCAAGACAATGCAAAAGACTTCATTACTCCAGGGAAAGTCATTTATGCAATCAGTTGACTTGCTGAGCCCACAGTGATGTGAGTAGTAAAAAGGGGCAAAGACATTACACTGGAGTTAACTGAGTGTGTCCAACACTTTAAAGTCAACGTCATGAAGGAAAGCAAGAAACTGCATCAACAGGTACAACGTGATATACACCAGAATTGTGATTTAGTTTTTTTTTTTTTAGTACTTAACTCTATCACTACTGCAGTCTCTCCTATTCAGTTTTTCTTTTAGCAGCAAATATTTTATCTTGGCAGGGATAGTCTTAAATTGCTGTTTCAACACATAAACTCGCTTTTAACTTCTTTTTTTTAAAATGTATTTTCTTTTTACATATTTGTTGGAACTGTCACTATGTCGTGGAAGTCTGTTTGTGAAAAAAAAAAGAGCTCCTCTGCATTCTTCCAATGCTAACTAGAAACAACCAATCAGTGCCAGGAGGCGGGTCTTAGTGCTGTCAATCAACCTCAGCGACTTCCGGAGAACAGAGTCTGTCATGGAGGCTAAGGCTATTTAGCACGGCCACTGGTGACAGCAGAAAGATGTTTCTCCTGGAATGGTGAGTTGCTTCTCCGCCTCGAACACATTGAGCAGCAAGCTCAAGCATGATTGACTGCGCTAAGACCCACCTCCTGGCTCTGATTGGTTGTGTCTAGTTAACACTGGGAAAAGGTAAAATTAAATTACTTAATAGTGTTTAATCACTTTGAATGTACACTTTATGATGTTTGTATTAAAGGTTTGCGCTCAGTTGCAGCTCAACAGGAAATATGCTCTTCTGACTTTCCGCAGATAAGTTAAGAACAGTGTGTTCAGCGGTTAGAGATGTCAGACGTTGCTAAGGTGACGCTCCTATTTTGCAGAAGTTCAGTTGAAGTTCGGTTACTAGTATCTGTTCAGTCACCCACAGAGAGGCCACTTTGGGGGAAACTCCTGTTAAGACACAGAAAGAAAGCAGAAGCTATCTGTTATGTTTCCACTAGATAAACCTAAGGGCGTCTTGTCCACAGGAAACACAGAGCATGTTTCTGTAAGTTGAGGTGTGAATGTGCATGCAAACCTGCTCAACTGAAACTCACAGATAAGCAATTTATAGATTTTTTTTCGTCTGACATTTGAGCCAGGGTGTGTAGTCACACAATGTGTGATGTATCCTATATAAATGAGAGGGTGTTCAGCCCCAAGTCAGAACTCATCTGATTCTCACTGAGGTGTGAATTCTGTGTGTTTTCTCCGTCTGCAGATGTGAATAAAGCTGAGTTTGTTCTCTCCTGAAGCCGAAGTTTGGTCTTGGATTTTGTGCAACTTAACAGCTCAATTTTTTTTCACAATGAGCTTTCATGACATAGTGACAGTTTCAACACATATGTAAAAAATGCTTTTCTTATAGAAAAAAAATCTCTCTCTCTTTCTCTCTCTTGCAATGTTATTATCATCATGGGTTGAAAGTCATCGGTTGTTCAGTAACACCTGGATAATTTACCTCAGACAACACATACCTTAAATCACATCTAGATTTTCTTCATTGATTTTTTTTTCTTTCTTTTTTGTTCCCAATGACTTGGGGAAAAGAAAAACATAAAATCTAGTCGGATATGAATTCTGCTTCCCCTGGAACAAACAGTAGCTTTGCTTTCAAGAGGCTTTACATCAATATGCAAGAAAAAAAAAGAACCCAGAGGGGAAAAAAACAAACTCAAACACCCACTTTCTAATCTCTTTGAGCTTGTCATTCCAAACCAAAGACTATTTTCTTGCTGCCAGTCATGCGGGGATAGCACTTCAAGGCCTGCCAAGGTTGAAAGGGAACAAAATCAGCAGATATAAGAGGGCCCTATCACGCTTCTTTGTCACTCTTGATGATGCGTGTAACCTTGGAGTCTCCCCTGTTTCACTGTTACAAACGCACACATCAGCAACCCGCACGGAGCGCTGGCTCTGTTACGGGCTTTTCACACCTTGATGGGAAAAACGGTCACTGATGATATCTGGATCTTTATAATAATAATATTCTTTAAAAAATGGTTTCTGTCAGATATTTTTGACAAGGAATTGGAGCTGAACCCCTTGACTGCTGTGTTTGGAGTTGCGCCTCGCCGGCCCATCTTGTCCTCTGTTCAAAAATCCTTGTTAGCTTTCTCGACTTTTTGGCCACGGAGAGCGATTATGGTGAAATGGAAGTATCCTCAATCTCCACCTGTCCGTTGGTTTCGAGACAAGTTGTCTTGCATTAAACTCGAAAACATTCGTTTTACTTTAAGAGGCTCTTCGACTGAATTTTTTGGATTGTGGAGCCCTTTGTTAAGAACTCTCAGAAAGATCAATTTCCTTAGTATCCCAGACTGAAAGGGTTACATATATTGCAGGTGATTATCATTCTTATCAATATTTCTTTTTCTTTCTTCATCTTTTTTTATTGACAGAAGAATCCCCTGGCACCTGACTTTTTTTTTTTCTTTTTAGTGTGTGTGTGGATTGAGAGATAGATCTACATACTATTTAGGTATTTTTTGATGAATCCGTTTCTGTCCGCTACCACAGTAGTCCGGGGGGTCAGCGACCCGCGGCTCTCTAGCGCTGCCCTAGTGGCTCTCTGGAGCTTTTTCAAAAATGTTTGAAAATGGAAAAAGATGGGGGTGGGAAATATATTTTTAAGTTTTAATATGGTTTCTGTAGGAGGACAAACATGACACAATCATTCTGAACGTTTTGCAATGCTATAAAAATGTGAAATTTCAACATTTCTGTCAACGAAGATTCTGAAGCCAGAGTCTCGTTTTAATCTCCTCGGTAGTAAAAAAAGAAAAGAAAAAAAAAGGGAGGAACTTTAAAAGTCAAGCGGCATCACAAAATTAAGTGGCTCCAGGTGATGACTTGTCGGAATAGACTTGAATCCTAAATATGCACAGGCACAATGCTACAGGCTAAACTGAAGAAAAGGAAGAGGAGAAACACTCTCTGAATGGAGGCTGCTAAAGGAATGCACCTGCAAAGGAGTAAGTAAAAGTTGGTTTCTTGCCATTTTTTGAACTAAGACTGTTTTGGCTTATAGATCAATAGTCTCAGAGAGTGTTGTTGCATAATTTATACAGTATTGAGCTGCTGGAGTCATATCTGTACCATGGAAACGTAACCTTAAAGTCGGGTTACTCTCAGTCAGGTAAACAACGGCTGGAGTTCAACACTTACACGTTGTTATTGAAATGGGAACGCTTTTAAGTTCTCAAAATGAAGTCCGCCCACACACAGACCCTCTGAGCCAGTGAGTCTCAAACTTTTTAGAACATGTACCATCTCAGTAAATTTTAAATATAACCGTAGTCTGGTAAAAACCAGCCCCTTGATTCGTCCAGAGCTTCTGGACCCTCGGCTATTGAGAAACGGTTACTTCCTGGAAGTACACAACTACATGTACACACTCACACTTGAGAGAGCAAATAATGCATCCTTAATGAGTCATGGTTTTGGGTTCAGTTTGGTTGAAGTGATCTCTGGCGCGGTTCGAATGCATATGTGAATGCCAAGCAGACTGGAGATCTCTCCAGAGGCAGGAAATGAACTACAGCGTGGGGCATTCTGGGTAAAGACTGGGTAAATACAACCAAAACACCAGCACTAGCCTAGTGCTATCGGGTCAGATGATTCAAGGTATTTTACCAAAGACTAAAGAGAAATCCTACAACCACTAAAATCTGACACCAATTCATTTGTTTATTCTTTGTGAAGAAGGAAGTTGCGCTCAGTGTCTTCTTCAGAGGTTTTTGTGTCATTTCTTTCGGTGGTTCTTGGTGCAGCACCACCACAGGCGAGGAGGGGAACAGGTCTTTCAAAGGGTTTGGCTGATATAACACAGTACAGTGTGAAAGAGAACCGCAGCTGAAAATGTAGCAAAAGTTACGACTTTGTTTCCCAGTCAAATTAACACTACCGGACGATCAGGTGTGAAAACACCCCGACACACACATTTTCTAACAGGCACAATGTCTGCACCAGGTTTGTCAGCACCAAATTTCTAGAGAATGATTACCCACCGCCCCCTTTAGTCAAACGCATCAAAGGACGAAGTTGTTTGCAGCTGTTGTCGTCCCTCATCATGCTTCCAGCCTTGTTCGCCGTGTCCTGGGCCCCCGGAGAGCCGGCAGAATGGGATGAGATCCCGCTGAGGGAATATTCTACTGATGTGAAGAATTAGGAGATAAACGGGGGAGAAATAATCCAGTTAACCCTAATTGGCACGGCTAGAATCAAAGCGTTTAAACAGGAAGTGCCTCGAATCCAGCTTTAATTGCTATCATGCTGCCGCTGTATTCCCAACAACATCCTAACAAGGTGAGCTAAAGGAAAACAAGAGTGAAAAAAGTGAGAAAAAAGGTAATGTTTATAATTACTGTGTCTTATCAAAAGGGTTTGTAGCATCACGACTGCTTTGTATTTCCCTGACACCAGAATTCAAACGTTGTCACCATAGTGCCTTACTAATTAGTAAGATTGTGTTTATCTTGATCAGCATAAAACATCCAGTTTCTAATGATCATGGTTGTTGATGTCCATGAGGAAAATAATTTTAAAATCAAAGAACTTCATTTCTTTATAATCTGTACACTGTGGCTGTCCAGAAGACATTTGTTAAAAACACAAAATATGCCTAATATGATCAATATTTCTGCCTTCCCTGTTTGTTCCCCTGTGGCCAGGCTGCAGGCCAAACTGAAAATAGGGATGAAATGTACGGAGAACCGAACACAATAAATGAGAAAGTCAACTAACTAATATGGAAATACTTTATTAACAATAACAAAGAACTTAAAAATAATCACAAAACCAAAGCACAAATACTTGTGAATCATGAAGATTCAGATGGTAGATCTCGCCCAAAACCAAAGACGTGTTACGCTCTGATAATAGTCCTTAGGAAACACACTGAGAGGTAAAAAACAAAAATAAGGAAAATTCTCCTATGCTTTATCTGTGTTAGTTTGTGATAACAGAAGTTGGAGATGAAGTAAAAAATTTTTTGCAACAAGGCGAAGTAAATCTGACAAGGAGACAGAAAATTTATTAGAAGTGTAGTCAGTCAATTTCCCATTGACTGCATATTCATGAAAGTAACAGAAAAGCAGTTCAGGTCGCAACTGACAAAATAAATAATTTCTCATTTTTATTTGGTCCTTGTGTGCCCCCTTTTTTATGCCGCCCTGGGCAACTGCCCTGATGACCCAGTTCAAAGATCTGCACTTATAATAATTTTTGGTAATATTCACATTTTTGAATGGGTCTTTATGTTTTAATCAAAAGTGAAACACATTATGTACATTAGTTACACACAGATGGATGTTTGAGAGCCTTTATTCCTGTTGCTGATGATGATTTTCCACTTACAGTTAATGAAAACATGACATTTAAAAATCAGAATATTACATCAGACCAATGAAAAAACATTTTAAAATAAAGAAAACTGTGTTTACCTCCTAATTTAGGGTTATTTTCAAAATGTAATTTTAATCTGACAAACGGGCCTCATCTGAACACATATTCTAATTTATTATTGAATATGACTGCATTAAGTGTATCTACAGAACATCAAATGTCAGATCAAGTCAAATATAAACAACCTGCCATGTTTACTGCATCATATTTATGCATCATCAGGGCAGCAAATATTAAAGTGCGTTTACTTTATTGACCAACATGGCAAATCAAGAATGCGTTTTCTTTGCGTAATCTCCCCACATGTTGAGAGACTGCTGCTTGTTGGCAGCTCATTAGCTGCAGTCTGATTCTGTCCTCATCTGGCGTCCAGCAGCCACTGACCGGGTGGCTCACACCCACTCAGCGGTGCCATTAGGCCAGCATGAGGTGCTCAGGGTAAGGTGTATAGTCCATTAGCTGCAATGCTGCTGTGATTCTGCAGGTAGAGAGGACAGGTGGAGCTGGACCATGTCCCCAAACTCAAACTTCCCTGTTTTGGTTGTTAGAGATCTTTCCAGTTTGCCCCGATGCATGCTGGGAGCCTCATTAACAGAGGCAGCACAACATGTATGGATGATGGCTTTGGGTCCTGCTTATTATTATTTTATTTTTTTAGGTTTTAAATTGTTATATTTATGCATCCCATACGGTGAGCGTGCAAAAGTATCTGCACTCTTTGAACCTTCTCACATTTTGTCCTGTTGGTTTATGATTCTGTATAAGCGAGCAACACAAAGTAGATGTTAATTATGAATAATTATTTGTTTGTAACCTTTATTTAAGCAGAATATTTAAAAATATATATATCTTATTCAGATTAAAAATCTCATAAGTCCTGGGCTATGGAGCAGCAAAGCATGATGAAAATTATTTCAACCTTTAAAGCATTTTAAATGTGACTACAATAAAACAAATCACATAAAACCAATACAGCCTCATTTGTATTCAATGGATAATTGAAAACTAATTACATTTCCAACCACTGCAGGTTCTTGAACTGGGTCATGTGGGTGGTTGCCCAGGGTGCCATTAGAATTGGGGGGAAACTAGATAAAAAGTAGAAATGACTTATTTTGTTAATTGTGCCCTGAACAAATTTTCAGTTTTTATGATTATGCAACATGAATCTGTTGATTTATTTATTTGTGCATCTAGACCAGAGGCCTACAATCCGCGGTTCAGGAGCCACAACAGGCTCTCTGGATGTTCTGCAGTGGCTTTTCTCATTGCACCTACATTAAGATATTAAGATTGAAAAAAATGCAGGTTTTAGCAGTTTTTTTAGATTTCTTTCCTTTTTTGATTTCATAATTCCACTTGTAAAATAATTCCTCCAAAACAACCAATAGTATCATTTTTTTGTGGTTGTTTTGGAAACTATTTGTGCTATTTCAGAATCAGAAGCAGCTACATAGGCTCAGACTGTGAGCCCAAACAAGAACGTTAAGCTCATGTTTGGGCTTTAAACATGAGCTTTTAAACCATGACGTTTGATATAAATATACAAAATAAAGCATTTTTTTACAGCATTTTCCACAATGCTTGGTGGATACATTCCCATATGTATCCATCCATTTTGTTGCAAAATTGTTGCATCTTTGCTTTAAAACCTAATAGAAATATACATAACAACACATTTTCTAGAGGAGATATTTATAAAAATATTATTTTTTAAAAAAAAAAAAGAACTGATCACATTTGTGGCCCTAATCAAGTTTTATTTAGTTACAGTCAGAGCAAAATGGCTCTTTTCATTACAAAGGTTGCAGACTCCTGAGCTAGAATAAAATGTTTGCCCTTTCTTCCTGCAAAATAGCACAAGCTTGGTTAAAAGTTTCTGTTAATTTTTCAACTTTTGCATTCACTTATTTCTAACCAGACTTTGACTAGACCGGGGGTGGGCAACCCGCTGCTCTGGAGCCGCATGCGGCTCTTTAGCGCCGCCCTAGTGGCTCTCTGGAGCTTTTTTTAAAATGTTTGAAAATGGAAAAAGATGGAGGTGGGAAATATATTTTTTGTTTTAATATGGTTCCTGTAGGAGGACAAGAATGAAGTTCTTGAGGTTTTCCAATGCTATAAAAATATGTAGAATAAATATTAAATTTCAACATTCCTGTCAACGAAGATTTCCGTCATAGCCTGTGACGTTTCTTTCAACTGGGCTGAGGCAGGTTGTAAACAAACCTAAATATAAGCCACACCTACAAAGTTTTTGTGAAAAAAGAAAACAGACAAAAAACTGGAAATGTACATATATAAGTGATACAGTAATTTTTGTCAGTGTATATGTAGAATGACACTTAGTGATATTATTGTGTTTTGTTGCTCAGGTCCGAGGATGGCTGCGTGTCAGAAGAGAAGAGGATGCTGTTATGTGTTACCGTTGCACAGACTTGCTTGGCATTTGCACAGAAATCAAAATTAAACTGTTTCAATTTTAATTTTATCTACTTTTTTATCTACTTTATATACTATACTTTATACTTTTTTTATGTACTTTATTTTTATTTATTTATTTTTTTGCAGCTCCAGACAGATTTGTTCTTTTGGTCCAATATGGCTCTTTCAACATTTTGTGTTGCCGACCCCTGGACTAGACTGTGTAGTTCTGGCTGTGTATTCGGTGCTGTCGTCCTTATGAACAGTGAACATATTTTTCAGCCTCCAACAGCTTTTTTTATCCAGGAACTTCCCATCATGCAACAGCATGTGTGACTGTGGGGGTGGTGTGTTCTCTTCTGCTCATGGTATTTTTGCATGTAGGCCAAAAACTTTTATTTCGGTCTCATCTAACCAGATTAATCTTGTGAAAGGTGGGACTATTATAAAAAATGATGGTCTTCTTTTTGTCTGTGATGAGTCCACTAGAGGGCGCACTGAATAAATACCTTATGGTTCTGCGAGTCCAGTACACAGTTTTCTACTAAATTATAATCTGATAACTAAATTATTTATTAAAAGCATTATAACATTGTTTTGTTCATTAAAATAAATAAATATGTCATGCTTTATTGATGTAGATTATAAGAACGATCCGGAAGGTTTTTCCTTCAGCGCGTGTCGTGTGGTGACAAGGAAGGTCAGCTTCTTTTTACAGAGTTAACACAACAATAGTGTGTTTCAGCGGCCCGTCGCCAAACTTCACCCACAGTGGGCCGAGCGAAGCGGCTTTATCCTCCATCGCTGTTTTTGGCGGATGTTGCTTTTGCGACAGATTTATGGGTGTACTAGAAACACTCCAATACAACAGTTCCGGTGGGGAGTTTTCTATTCAATAAAATAAATATAATGCGACTGATTGTGTTCAAATTTGTAATGGTAAAATCTATGTGATCAATTAATCAAGCCTGGCCCGTTAAAAGTCCCAGCCCTAGTAAAAATACAATCGAACATTCCTTTCTTTTATTCCATACATTTGCGCTACATTGTGTTGGTCACTTTAATAGAAAAGCAAATATAGTTCTTTTCAGCTTACAGTACAATGTTGTTTATTTTTCTTCTGTCATATTTGCTCTCCAGCATCAGATGTTCTCCGCCTGAGAAAGTACCACCTCTCACAAGAAGCAGGAAAGGGCTCCGATGAGTGGGTTGTGTCAGGGACACATTCACAAAAAAAAGAAGTCAATTCATACCAGCCCTCTGCTTTTCTTCAGTCATTTCAGCCTTTGCATTGAACATTTATCTGAAACTGACATGCAGCCTTCATTTCTGAGACGACTGAAAGTGTCTTATGTTGACTGGCTTCCCTCGGAGCCACTGAGTCCTTAAAATGACTGACCCTCCGTAAGATCCCCAGGATTTGCCAGCGATATGTAAAATTTAAGACCATTTGCAAAATGTGTGATTTATTCATAGCGAGCCAATGCATTGACGGTAAGCGATGCTGATGGAAACAGGACCAGAAATGTTTCCCCCCCAGGCTGTTTCACATCATTTTGTCCTTCTCAGTGATTTCTATTAGAGTATAAACCAGCAAGTAGATGGCACCAGAACATCCCCCGTTCTTCTCAGCCAGCTTACTAAAAATAAAGCGGAGTTGGTTCAGGAGGCGGAGCTGGAGCATGTTCATGCAGCAGGTGAAAAGTGGATGCTGTCAAGACTCCTTGCTGTCATCGACTGTTTCTGCCTCTTAGCAAAGTCCTGTAGCTGCTGGATGAAAGAGCGTCTCTCACCACGAGCTAAAATGTGGAAAACAATCATCCGCACGGAATAGAAGGTCATCTCTGATGTTCACCGTTAAGTGATTTGATCGACTCTCTGTGCATGTCAGGCGAGACTGGCATGCACAGTGAAATAAGCACTAAGCTCTCATTTAATATTACATTGCATCTATTGATACTTTTAATAATTTAATTTATTTTATCTTATTATTGGAGCCATGTAGCAAAATGTTGCTCAATATTTACATTTTAAATGTGCAGATGAATGACATTAAAGTGCAGCTGTGTTTAAATATGATGGTCTCAGATTAGATTTGTTTTGTAAAATAAAATTAGCCAGACGTTGTTTTTCTATTATTCTTTTATGAAGTGCCAGATTTACAGAGGTGTAAAATTCCTCTGAGATTTTGGTCCAGATTGAGATGATGACGTCACACAGGTACGGCGGATTTGTCGGCTGCAGAACAATGATGTGATTCCATCATATCCTGAAGGCAATCACCGCAAAAAAACACAAAATCGTAAGTTTTTTTTTTGTTTGTTTGTTTTTCTTGTCCAATTCCTAGTACATTGGAAGTAAGAGAAGACCACTACTTCAGGAGCTTAAATTTTACACTTATGACAAGACATTTTTTCCATGTTGTAAGTGAAAAAATCTCCCTGGAAGTATTCTTTTTTTTTTACTTTTACAATTAACTTGATTAAACATTTTAATTGAGTCCCAAAACTGATTCTGGTCAGTGAAAACAAAAAAATCAACCTAACAGTTTCACATATTTAGGTCATATTATTTTTTGCATATTTTTTCCAGACCCATAATATTAGCAAATATTTATAGAACAAGAACTTTTCAAAAAATTTATTTGACTTTTGTTCAGGCAAACTCCAGATGGTCAGCAAAGACGCAAAATCTTACCAAGTTTTTCTTTGTTTTGTCCAGTTTCCAATGCAAATATCTCGGTACACTTCTAACAAGACAAAACTAATTTACAAGCAACTTTTCACCAAGATATAGGAGCTCGCTTTAAGTCAGTAATTCCTTAATATTGATGAAAAAGTACTATTACCACTGCTGGATTATTTAAGTCAGGGGTGCTCATAAGGTCGATCGCGATCTACCGGTCGATCGCGGGAAGGTTTTGAGTCGATCGCGGCAGCAGGTGACAAACTGAACACCGCCAGGACGCTG
>CAEFZY010006646.1:0-16922 GCA_903066815.1 Brachyrhaphis roseni
TTGTGTCATGAGGTAGATCTCAGCCGGCTGGTGAGAGAAAAAGTAGATCTTGGTCTCAAAAAGTATGAGCACCCCTGCTCTAAACTTTATATGATCTTCATTAACTCAAGAACAAGCATCTTTTTAAATTTATTTGGGAATAGGAAATCTTGACTGCTTTACAAAGATTTGACCTTGGACACTTTTGTTATGAATTGGAGCAGATACCGCGAGCTATGCCTCAGTGGCTGTGTTCCCATTACAAATGTGTGAAAACTTTTTTAATATTCTGCTAATGCATTTCTGCAACATCTTTTAAAATGCTCGTATAGGACAACAACGAGAACTGTTTCAGTTGAAGTTTGTCCTGAAGCAGATTCCATGCATTCAAAGCTGTTCGTATTAGAACTTTTGGGAGACATTTTATACCAGTTACACTAAATAACCTTTTTTTTTTTTTAAACCACTCCAGTATCTATGCAGTGACTGTTAGCTCTCGTGTGACTGGAGGGAAACAGGAGACCCTGTGTGCTCACGTCCAGAACCCTGCTGAACGCCTCTCTCTCGCCGTCTCCCTGACTGTGGATTCTACCAGCAGCGTCATCCTGGAGGCGACCGTCTCCGAGGAGTTCTATCACTGCCTCAGCTTCCAGGTCAGCCTGCCTTCCTGTCCGCTGGCCTTTTTGTTCTCCTGCAAAACTGAACAGAACTCTGAATTTTTCAAAACACTTAATGCATTGATGATGTTTTTAAACACAGTGTGCTCTCCTCCCCTCATCCTCTCATTGTTTGGTCACAGAATGCCGCGGATCTTGGCATCATTACGCTCCTCATTAGGTAGCGCCATAACTCAGGCTGTCAGCGGTGGGGTTCAGTCGTGAATTCTCTGGTTCCTGTTAGCTTGCGGCTCGCAGGCCTTGCTTCATATTGATGAGGAAAGCCTTGAGCCTGCTTCTAATCTGCTCTGCAACAACAAGTCTTCGTTTGAGTTTGTTGGGCCCCGCTTCAGGAACGATCGGGTGTTTTTACGCTCGCAGCCAAGCGCAGACGGCTTTCTGCCAGAGGATTAGCCTTCTACCTGCATTCTTCTGAAGAACACCTCCTGTCCATTTTTTTTGGAATGCACGCATGTGGAAAAAAAAATCCCTTTGAAACACTTTCCTGGAAGAAGTTTCAGTTCCCCGTTACGCCATAGCAGCTTTGCTGGCAAGCAAAGACACACAGTGAACAAGTTTTCTAATTAAATTGTTGGGAAAGATCAGGTTTTGTTAGCTTATGAAGCTCAATTTACTCTGCTTTCATGCAGTTATTATCCTGTTTTATACAAGGCACACCTATTCCCCGGCCATTCCTCATATTCTTTCCCTTTCAGATTTTATCACATTACAACCAAAATGTGGTTGTAATGTGAAACTGATTTTCTTGGGATTTTATGTGACGGACCAACACAAAGTAATGACCCAGTTGGGAAGTGGAGGGAAAATGATCAAATCTGCAAAGTTTAAATTACTGTGAAGCCTCCTTTACACTGACGCCCTCAAATAATATCCAGTGCAACCAACTGGTTTTAGAAGTAGACTCTACCTACAGGGTCTATAAAAGTATTCAGCCCCTTGGATGTGCTATCCTTTTTTATTGCTTTTAAGAATCGATCAACAAAAACAAAAATAAAAATAAATAAATTATGTCAAAGTGAAAGCTGATTTCTACAAAATGACAGTGAAATAATATTTCGCGCAAAGCAAGTGATTGTATAAATATTCACCCCCTTATAGATTCCTTTGGCTGCAATCCCAGCATGCAGTCTGTTTGTCAGTCAGACTTCTTCTTCATTCTTCCCCCTGAACTGTTCTAGCTCTGTCAGGTTGGTGGGGATCAGCTTTCAAGTCCAAGCACATAAGTTCTATCATATTAAGGTCTGGGCTTTGACTGGGCCTCTCCACCTTATTGTCTTCAAATCTTGTCTGCTGGATGCTTGGGTTTGTTGTCTTGCTGGAAAATAAATGTTGTGGTCCAGCACCAGTTGGCAGGACCTCAGTTAAATTAGGTCAGTCACTTTAAACAGAGTCAATATTTATGCAATTTCTTCTTCTTCTTTTTTTTTTTTTAAAAAAAAACGTTACATATTTTTATTTTATTGTAATTTTTTCTAGAAATCAGTTTTCAATTTGATTTTAAAGGATATTTTTGTAAGTTGTTTTTGTCAACACAACCACATTTTGTTGATGCTGATTGATTTGTAAAAGCAATCAGAGAGTAAACTTGCCAAGTGTGTGATTACCTCTTATAGGCACCGTAAAGCCCAATAAAACACATTGACACTTGTGATTGATATTGAATTTCTTAAATCTGATTGGATGTTGTAATATTTCGTGGCATTGCAGGTGCCAGCCGTACCGATCAGGAAGGTAGCAGTCATCCAGGTGACCCTGGCGGGTGAGGGCACCTCCATGAGCAAGAAGACCAAAATCATCATCGAGCCGCCCGGCTTCATCCACATTGTGCAGACTGACAAACCCATATACAAACCTGGACAAACCGGTGGGTGTCTAATGTCGCGCCATGCTGGATGTGTGGAAGCGCTGAAGCTTTCAGCTGGATGCTGGAATTAGTAGTATTCAGCTTTTGTCTCTGCACTGCTTAGCAATTCAGCTGCACCAGCATAATTTTGGACTATTTTGTTGCATCTGCATAACGCTGAGCCATCACTTAGCAAGTTTGGGAGTTGTTTCTAAATGCACAGAACCACGGTTTCCTCAACAGGAAACCGTGGTTCATCAGAAGGGGTTTGGATGAACTTTAAATTTAATCTAATCAAGGCAAAAAAAAAAAAAAGAAACCATGCATTTTCTTAATCACTTTCTCATTTCTTTGGCTTTATTAGGAGAAATGATCTAGTATTACAAGATTCCTTCTCATATTAAAAAGAAAAAATATGTTATCTGTTTATTGGGTTTTACATTTATGTCTTGTTCAAATAAGTTTTTTTAATTATTATTTTAAAGGCTAAAGCAGACAAGCTACTCAACGTCTAAAACAAATTAAAATGCGAAGGATTCCTTTAACTGTTTTTTTGTTTCTATTTTATTATAAGATACTCCACCTATTCTTTGTAATTAGAGTAATGTCATTAGATTATACACATCATTAATGTTTATTCCCCTCTCAAAATAAAATATGTTGTATAATCTATGTTCTATTTATACCCTCAGTTTGCTGTTTTGCTCATATTTAACATTCTTTCTTTCTTCTCTTTTTAAGTCAAATTCCGGATTGTCTCTTTGGATGCCAGTTTCATCCCTGTGGTTCGAATGGTATGTTCTACTTTCGTTATTATTATTTTTGTTATGCTGCTATCTTGTCACTGTTCTGCAGCCGTGTGAAACGTGTTGGGGTTACGACGAGTGAACTCAGTAATGGGCTGTGATTTCTTGCAAGCAGTCGGCGAATGCGATCACCGGGGTCTATTTTGGTTCAGGCAGAGTGGGAGGCGGAAGCAGGGCTGTTTGTTGCTTTTGGAAGATGGCGTGGGTGTGAAGCAGTGCGTGGAGTGGTGCGATAAACACGCTGTCAGAGTTCATTTGGCGCACACCGCGCGTGACCTAAACATCTGAATCAATAATGGCGCAGGCCTTTTTTTTTTCTCCCCGTTTCTAATGAGGGAGATGAGAACATGACAGCGTGCTGTGAACATGAAATTTCTATTTCCATAAGTCTAATCAGATGAAAATGTAAAGACGTCATCCCTTCACTCTTACAGGATGCAGGTTTTATGAATTTACCTTTTTTTTCATGTCTTCAAAATATCATCAGTGCGGAGAGAAAAGCGTGGGTCTGTAAATAATCAATAATCTAAAACAGGAAAAAAATTTTAGATGTTCTGGATAATTTGGGCCGATAACTCAATCCAGTGATGGTTTAATAGTCCATCGATGTTTCTCTCTTTTTTTATGTGTATTAAATTAAAAGAAGAGCTTTTCTTGATGTGGTTGAAAATGGATAAACAGATATTTAAGCAGTTGGATTTTCTTTTTGTAATTCTAAGTAAAATCATAAAATTTCTAGCACAGAAAAATAATTTGGTTTGTCACATGCGTTAGCCTGGTAAAAACCAGCCCCTTGTTCTATGTTTTGCTTCGTTCAAAGAGTCTGGGCTCTCGGCTGTTGAGAAAAACAAAACTTGTAATGATTGCACTCAAAACTTCTTTTGCTTTAGGTCTTGTGAATACATTAGGTATCTTTTTCTAAACAAATATTTTGACTACAAAAGGTAAACCAAATGAGTTTTAGTTTCCTTTTGAATTATAATGTTTGAATGTTGTCTGTACCTTTTTAATTATTGTTTAGTTTGCTGTACATCGCTGTTCCTCTTGTCCAGGTCTCCCTTGGAAAAAAGGGATTTCCTGGATTCTATTATTATGTTACTTGATTTTTTTCTCTTTTCAATTTAGCCATTGGTTTAGATACTTTTATTGGGGGAATAAATCAAATAACACTTTTTCCAATCCTGGTTTTGGATTTGAAGATGAAAAATCCGATTATCAAAGCATGCATGGACCCATAACTGTACAGTATTTGCCAGAGAAGAGGAAACCCTTTCACCTGATATAGTCTGTAGAATTGCTCTAAGTGTGTTTTGTGCGCCTCCTCTTGACTTCAACTAAATTTTTTTTTCTTTCTTTTTTTTTAGTACAAAGAGGTGGTACTCCAGGTAAGAACTCAAATATTTCCACGCTGACATGTCTGCTGAAGTCTGCAGTTTTTCCCTGAGGAGTTTTGCCTGCAGGAAGAAGGAAAGAGGCAATAAAAAATGCAGAAATGCAGCGGGTCTGGCTGATGTTAAAACTCGTGGATCACTTTAACCTTTTACCGTAACAGATCTCACAGTTAGATGGTATTTAGGGTTAGAAAGCTCAGCGTTTGTGGAACACTTCTACCACTCAGTTAAACATAACCTCAGTAAAAGGTGATAGTAGAGGCAAATATTTTTAGAAATGTAAAATTAAAACACTGTCCGGTCAAATTCTCACCAACTAATGTTAAATTATAATGCAGCATTTAATTTACAAAAAAAAACAAAAGAAAGTGAGGTCAAGAATTTACACAATGTAGGATTAGTATTAATGAAATTGCTGTGTGTAGGATCCCAATTCAAACCGCATCGCCCAGTGGCTGAATCAGACGATCGGTGGCGGCATGCTGGACCTGTCACACGCCTCTATCCCCGAGGCCACTCAGGGAACTTACACCATCAGCGTTGTGACAGACAAAGAGGAGGAGATCTCCCACACATTCGACATCAAGGAGTACGGTGAGTTTTTCTGGAGATCTGGAGCAACAGAAGGGTTGATCGAGCTAAAGTTTGTTGCTTTGCAGGTTGTTTCATTGGTTTCATTTTGTCGCAGTTTTGCCAAAGTTTGAGGTAAAAGTGGACCTGCCCAGTGTGATCACCGTCCTGGACACAACGACCACATTCAAAATCTGTGGAAAGTGAGTGACCACTAAGTGCTAACCTGCAATATGCATATGTTTTCTTGTTTGCTCAAATACATTTTGTCAAATGAAACACGTGACAATACTACCCCAAAATTCCAAACTTCTTAACCTCAAGCTGACGTCTGCTTCTGGGGAGGTTGACCATTAAAAAAATTTTAAATCTGAACTCTGATGCACACGACTTCAGCATGTTATGACACTTGATGTATTTATACATAAGGTTTTTAGTTCTTGTTCTTTTAGAATTCAGACTTACAAAACTAGGGCCTCTTTAACAACAATGACCTTAAAATCCAGCATGACTGCTGCATATAGAAGACAATGTATGTTACAAATTCTGGCCATTGTGGTACTGGCCTATTAAAATGCCATACTGTAGAAGCTAGAGGCAGAAAAGTTTCTCAGGCAACAGATGAAACGCTTTAAATCTCAATTTTCATCTTACCAAGTATTTTTCATTTAGTGGCTGACTAAATTATTTCTTTTTCTCGTATGTTTTGTCTGCAGATATACTTATGGGAAACCTGTTCTTGGTAGAGTTAAGGCTGAGTTTTGTAGAAAATACTTTCTATTTTTCTGGCGTTCAGAGGAGCCAAACAACGACATTTGCAAGAGTTTTGATTTGACTGTGAGTATTCCAGAGGAAATGGAGTGGAATCACTTCCTTTTTTATGTTTGCTGAAGTACAGTCTGTGCACACGTGTCTTAATAAGTTTAAAATTAATGTACCTAAATTTAAGGCCTTAAAATGTATTAAATACTTTTAGATAACTTGGCCTTAAATACGTTAATCACTACTACTGATTACTATCTGCTAAAATACCATTGCTACTTAGCTAGCTAGCTTTTTTTGCGTTTATCTTGGGTAACTGCAACTGTATCACTGGTTGCCTGGACGACATTGGTCTTCTCGCCAATTCACGATACTACTTCCATTCTTACATGCAATTTTCTGTTGTACATTTGTGTCATGATAAATTTCATTCATTTGTAGTAAAAAGTCTTAAGTTTGAGTTGATGAAACCTGCAGAAATCCTGTAAAGCATGTCCATATTTTCTTATGTTCCAGCTGGATAAAAGTGGATGTGCCTCAGAAACTGTGAGCTTGGCAGAGTTTGATCTAAACAAGTTCTCATATTCTGACCATTTTGAGCTAAATGCTGAGTTGGAGGAGGATGGAACAGGTTGGCTCTCAAAGATTTCGGTATCGTTTTGGACTCTAGTTTCTACCAGGATGTGACCCGTGTGTTTGCCACTGTCTAGGGGTCATTCTTAAAGGCTCAGGGACGGCCAGCCTAAGCAGTCAGATCAGAACTATCACCTTCGAGGACGTACCTGGAGCATACAAGCCTGGCATACCATTTGAAGGAAAGGTAAAACGCTCCATCAAAGACCTACTATCATGTTCTTGGTGTTTTGCTAATAGAGATACAGCAAAAATTGTTCAACAACCTTTGCAAAGTGGATTTATTGGCAATTTGTACATGCGGCCCACTGTTTGCCATAAAAAGTTAGCTTAATACAGCTGGTATCAGCTAGATTTAGGATTACTTCTGATTACTTGTTCAGTGTCAAGATTAGTCAACCTCTTTGCCACAATCATATTGTATACCAGTTTGTTTTTTTTTTAAAGTTTTTTTAGTATACCAGTTTCTGGTGTCTTCCTTAGGAATGGTGACTAATAAACCTTTCTTTCATTTTTGCAGGTCAAGCTGGTCGGCCCAGACAGTCAACCTGTTGCCAATGAGCTGCTTTATCTGTTTGTTGATGACTCCAAGAAAATGATGCTCACTACAGACGCAAAAGGCATTGCTCAGTTTTCTCTGGACACGTCTGAATGGAAGGGCTCTGTCTCTCTCAAGGTCAGCGCACTTTTTGTGGTTTATTGTTTTTGTTTGTAGGAGTGCTTAAGATGATTTAACTGGTTTGCTCATAAACCATTGCAGTTGCCCTTGTTGTCTGTTGCCTGATTTGTGGGTTGACCCGTACAAAGTTCTGGAGCAACCTTCGCTGACTAATTTAGATGACAAGATTTCTGTCCCCATTTCTGAATGAAAATGCTCATTTTAACTCTTTGCTGGTCTTCACTTGAATGAACCAAGATGGCTGGATGTTGGTGTGTGTTTCTGTAATGGTCTAATTCAACCCTTGATCTTTCTGAATAGGTTCTCACTAAGGATACAAAGGAAAACGAACCTTATGTTCCCAACTTACGGCGACCAGACTACGGATCGGCCTACCTGTTCGTCTCACCTGCTTATTCCAAGAGCAATAGTTTCCTGATGCTGAAGCATATCAGCGAGGGTTTCGCCTGCGACAGAGATGCAACTGTGACGGCTCAGTACATCATCCAGGGAACAGAACTGAAAGAGGGACAGATGGTCCTTAACTTCTTCTACCTGGTATGTGTCACATGGTGTTTCTGTTGGAGTAATGTTAAAAAAATGTTCCAAAATTTCTTTGTTCGCCTTATTATTCAGTTCTTTAATTATTTTTTTTTTAGTTTTAGCATTATACATATATATCACTATAACTACATGATTATTAAAAAATCCCAAGTGACAGAATTTTCTCCTCTTACATTCTCTTTGTAGGTTCTGTCCAAAGGTGAAACTGTGCGTCATGGTTCTGTCCCAGTGAACATCTCAACAGGAACTGGTACGAAACCAATCAAGTTTCTAAAGCATAAGCTCAATGACTATATGCAACACATATAGTGCATGCCCAACCTTCGCTGACTGATCTAGATGACAATAGAGTCACTGTGCTAAAGGGAGCGCTAAAGTGATGGGGAAATTCTTTTTAGTTGGCTTTTTTGTATTTGACAGCTTTTTATGTAATTAATATGATGAGGGGTGGCACCGACTGGACTCCACTTCTTCACCTCGTTTTCTGTCGCTCTCCCACACACACCAAAGGTGTTCCGGTAACCTGCCACCTTACTACTAACTTAAGTTAACTCGAACATTTAGAAGCCTTCTCTTCATACAGATGACAAGGGAACTGCAAAACAACAGCTCTTATTTAACAAATGAAATGATAAAAATGAGTTATGAGTCTAGTGCTCATAACTTAGCAGGTGTTGTCTTCAGATTATTAGCAAAGAACAAAAATGTAATTTCTTATTCCTCTGAAATATATCCATCTATTTAATCATTTACATATGTTTACGTGTCTGTTCGATGCTACAGTCAACAAAGGGGAGCTGACCATCAGACTGAGTGAGGTGATAGACCTCGCCCCTGTTGCCCAGGTGATTGTTTACTCTTTGATGGCCAATGGGGAGATGGTGGCAGACAGCCAGAACTTCCCTATTCAGCTCTGCCTCAGTAACAAGGTAGGAAACACAAAGATACAGTTTTATTTTCTTTAAACCAACACATGGAGAAAACGGGATTCCCCTTATGCCTCTCTGTGATTGGTTCACTCCTCAGGTGTCCCTGAAGTTCTCGTCCGTTCAGTCGCTCCCAGCAGAGCAGACCACGCTGTCACTGAAGGCCAACCCCAAATCCCTGTGCTCCGTCAGAGCCATTGACCAGAGTGTGTTACTGCTGAAGCCAGAGCAGGAGCTCACCGTTGACTATGTATGACAACAAGCATCTCACCAAAGTGATGAGGCCGACACATTGTGATCCCCTTTGGAAAACGAAATACACAAAGGTTCAGCTCGCTCTCCTTTGGGTTTGTGTCCTAACAGGTGTTTAACCAGCTGCCGGTCCAGAAGCTGTCAGGGTACGACTATGAGGTGGAAGACTTTGATCCGTTCCGCTGCTTTCCCGGCCCGATCCCCAGGCCAATTCCTGAGCTCCAGCCTGTTCCTGAAGCTGAAGTCACTCCGACACCAATCGTCGATGTCAACGTTCGACCAAAGCGCTCGCTCTTCCTCCCTCCGTTCTATCAGAAGATAGACGTCTACAGCATTTTTAAGGTAAAGATTTATTGGAATGAGTTTCTTCTATTTTTAGGCCAGATTATACAATAGCATCAGTTTTAACTTCTCCATCATGTCTACTTCTTCGGTACTTGAATTTCCTCATCTAAATTTCTTCTCATCTTTTTTCGTCTCTCTTAGTCCATTTTCAGTTCTAAGCCTCTTTGACCCTTTTTACTTTTTTAATAACTGCGTTTCCATTGACCATATAATTGTGTCATTTGACATTTCGGAAATAACTTTGCTTATTGGAAACGAAACAACTTTGAAAAAAAAAAAAAAGTAGTTGATAAAAAGTTTTGGTGCTAGGATGAGATGGTGTTTTTGCCTGTATCAGAATTGGTTTATTTTGCAAAACTGCTATGCTCAAGACAGTCACATGATTAACAACTGGATGTTAGGTTAGGTTAGGTTAAACTTTATTAATCCCATAGGGAAATTGAAGTAGTCATCTTCATGGCTTGCCACTGGTGCAAGCCATGAAGATGATGACGACAGGAAGTGGCAGGAAGATGACAGCGTGGCATGTTTTTTATCACTTACTGCGTGAACAGACTTATTCACCAATGATTTTTACTGCATTTCTTATTCAATGGAAACACACAATCCAATTCCTTTTTAACAATCCTGTATATGAGTAATTTTGTTACTCATATACAGTAACGATATTACAATGTGCAATAAAATGACATCGGTCATGCTACATTATTTCTCTTTCTGTCTCCACATCTAGGACATCGGAGTCAAAATTGTGACAAATTCAGATGTGAAAAAACCTTACGACTGCTTTGTGTTCAAGTTTAACGGTATGTTTTGTCATGTTTTGTTGTTCTGCCCATTCTTGGTGATGAATGGGCACTGTTACCATTTTAAAATTTTATTTAGCAATGCCAGAGGCTCTTCCAATGGTAGATGACGCGGACATGGCTGCCGCTCCAGTGTCAAACAGTCAAGCTGGAATACCTAAAGAGACAATTAGAAAAAACTTCCTTGAGACCTGGATCTGGGATCTGGTCTCAGTTGGGTGAGTACTGTGGCAAAACTACTGATTGTTCTCTTTTTATTCATGTCGTTCTAGAAGTAGGCTTGGATGGACCTGTTGCCTTCAACATGACATTGACTAGAGCTGCAGGACCTAGAGGTCCACAGGAGCAGAAAAAGGAGACAGTCAGAACAGAATTTCCTGAGACCTGGATCTGGGATCTTATTACTGTGGGGTAATAAGGAGAAAAGGATAACACCATGCGACCGAAAGAAAAAAGCTTCATACTAATGTTTAGCTTCAATTACTCAATCAGTTTAACTTTTAAAATGTGCTTAATGTTTTTAAACTCTTCTATATTTTTTTATGGCTGATTCATTTGGTTCTGGTAATCATAGCAAAAAGCAATTTTAAACAAGGAAGAGTGGGTCCTTTTAAGATGGATGAAGGGTGTGAGAGAGGGAGAGCGAGACAGAAGGGGTGAATGGAAGAGGTGTAGGTTTAACTGTGCCTAAGGATGCACCGATCCATGTTTTCACTTCTGATGCCAATATCTGAGTGGATCAGCTGCTTTTCTGATCTGCTACAAAGAAACAGCTGAATTGACTTAATGTTGTTGTTTTTTCAACACAGTATTGCAAATTAATTTGACAACTCTGCACCAGCCCAGCACAGGAACAGCTTCACATACTTGGTCAAACATGTAAAAACAACACAACTTTACTTTGTTCAGTCAGTACAATGAGGAGTATAACAGCTGACAAAAACAATAAGTTGAGTACATAACCTGCAACAAATCTTCTTTCAAATGGTTCAGAAAGTGCCTTTAAGAATTTGAAATAGAATGTAAAATTAAATAACAGCATGACGTCTTTGGGAACAAAGCATAGAATTAGACTGAATAGATCTGCCCTTATGGATCAGGCATATTGTCACCAAGACTCAGTGTAGAACTTTTTCAATATCAGGACTGATACAGATGTTAATATCCGATCGGTGCATCTCTATCATAGCTTGTGTGAAGGATTAGCTTTGTGTATTTTTACGTGTTGTTCGATCTTTCCCCAGATTTAGATTTTTATTTTTTAGTGCTTCTCTAGAAATATATAACAACTGTTATATAAATTCAAACTCTCTTTGAATTTCCCTGCCTGGCCCTGTGTCCAGAGACGGCGGGTCGGCGAGCCTTCAGAAGACGGTCCCTGATACCATCACCAAATGGGCAGCCAGTGCCTTCTGTGTCTCCCCTACTGGTTTCGGCGTGTCACCCAACACCGGGCTCACCGCCTTCCAGCCTTTCTTCGTCAGCCTCACCTTGCCCTACTCCGTCATCAGAGGGGAGGTGTTCACACTGAAAGCCACCGTCTTCAATTACCTCTCCCAGTGCATAATGGTGGTTACTCACATTCTTACAAAGACATTTTCCTCAAGAGTACATGAGTTGTCTGTCTTATTTTAGTATTTGGTTCTGTTTCACAGGTCAAAGTAACTTTGGCTGAGTCTGACCAATTCACCTTCAGAGACTGTGAAGGCTGCCTGTACAGCATCTGTCTGTGTGGAGAGGAGAGCAAGACCTTCTCCTGGATTGTGACTCCAACTGCTCTAGGTACACACAACTAAATTGGTCGCTATTCAACTAATTGGATGAACACTGAAATGTAGGCTTGTTACAGACAACACTAAGGTCTTCTTTAGCACTGAGGACCAGAGCAAGGCTAACCACAGGAAACAAGGAAAGTCAATGAATTTCTTTTGGAATAAACATATTTATTTATAGTTTTCCCTGGTTTAAGATTTGGACATCCAGGAATCACTGCCCCTGGATGTGACCCCTGACCTCCAACAATACAGATAAACATCTGTATCGTCAGTGTAGCAGTGAATTTGTTAATCATGTTTTCTTGTTTCTACATGAAGTTTAGAAACAAAGAACACCATTTATAACTTCAAACAAACCCTTTTTTTATAGCAAATTGAAACCTCTCCGATATTTATAAATTAAACTGTAATTTTTTTTTATCATCCTACTTTCTTTTGAAGTTTCAACTTTAAAGCTGCAGTAGGTAGCATGTTTTTAAAATATACTTTTTGCATGTTTGTTAAAACTGCTGTAGTTTTAACAAATGTGAGATAATTTTTGGAAAAAACTAACTCATCTAGTTCTACAGCCATTTGCAGACATGCACCACTCCTGCTCAGAAACAACCAATCAAAGCGAGGAAGGTCTTAGCGCTCTCAATCAAGTTTGTGTATGTGCTGCTCACACCTTTTCCTTCACAGCTCGTAAAAGCTCAAGATTAGCAGATTGCTTCAGCTGTACAACTAAACATTCCAGGAAAATTGTTTATTCGTCATCGGTGGCTTTGCTAACTAGCCTGAACATTCACAGCATGCTCCAGCATGGGGAAGAAGCTCTAGCGCAGCAGAGAGCAAGAGGGAGGATGTGAGTAGTGCACACATGGATGATTGACAGTGCTAAGCTCCTCCTCCTGGTTCTGATTGGTTGTTTTTGACCCAGGTGTGTATTTCTGCAGAGGGCTGTAGGACCACAGGGAGACAGAAGCTGGATTTGTTTGTTTGTTTCACAGATTATCTGTCTCATAGTATACTGTCACGACTTGGTGACAGTTTTATACAAAAAAGCATATTTTTAAAAAGGTTACCTACTGCGGTTTTAAACATATCCTGTAATATAATAGTTTAGACTCCAGTCTTGTCTACTTTTTTCTCCTGAAAATAATCCCCTTTTGTCCAGGTTATCAGTCTAGATCAAAGCTGACCTGACTTATTTGTAAATAAATTCCTGATGAGCTCATGAACTCATCATTAAAAATCCCAGCTTGTAATAAAATTATTTCATTATTCTTTCATGAATTGAAATTATCATGTGTGAATGTGTCAGAATGTGGGCCGTTTGGCCCTCTAAACCACACCAGTCAGCTCTCATTACCTGGAATCTGACATCTCACTGTTGCCATGTGTTTGCATTTCATTAAGTGAAGTGTTGACGTGCATGCTGCGTCCATCAGAACCTTCAGCTGCAGAGTGAAAGCTGGTTCTGAACAAGCTAATCACTCCTCACTGAGGGCGCCGATGGCGGAAGCTGATGCTGTTGCCGTAGTGCAGAGGATTCCCGTCAGCCTCCGTCAGGAGGGATGGAGAGGGGGTTCTGATGTATGTCAAACTGCGATCTGCTAACCCCCCCCATTACCTCATCTTCCCCCAAAGCCCCCTCCCTCAGAGGAATGCTGACAATCACTTGTACTAACAAGTCAGGTAGTATCTCTGACGAAACATTCAGAAACCTCTCCCTGAGGGGCTGATCTGTACTTGTCCTCTGTGTGAAGAATTATGGGCTGTGAAGGAAGCGAGGGAGGGCATGGGAAACAGAGCTGCATGGAGACACGGAATAATAAGGCAACAAATGGGGATTAATGAGGAGGTAAACAGGAGGAGGAAAGAAAACCGAGGAAGGATGGAGGAACAGGAAGGGTAATGAGATGGGAAGCCGTCCTTCCTTTGCACACAACGTCTGACAGGTGGGAATCGATTAAACACCCCCAACGCCTGCTTGTGTGTGTGTGTACACAGGCGACGTGAGCCTGAGGGTCAGCGCCGAGGCTCTGAGGACCCGCGATCTGTGCGGTAACGAGGTAACCACGGTGCCAGACGTGGGCCGAATCGACACGGTGGTCCGCACGCTGCTGGTGGAGGTCAGTGAATGTCAGAGCGCCCGTCACCGCGGCGACCGCAACTCTTCTGCTTTTTAGCTCTAGAGTTGATGTGAACATTGTCCGGTCAGCCTGTCCTGGGGAACAAAGAACAGTTTGGAAGATGAAAGCAATTTTTCCAGAGCGGTGGGAGATGTTCTTCTGTTCTGATTGGACGTTTCAGATCAGAGGTCTCATAGCAACAGACAAACAGAAGCTCTGACAGGCAGCCATAGAGCAAACTGAGGATTATTAATGGATGTCACAAAGTGGATCTAGATAGGAATTATAATGGTTCATATGTGCAATTGTTGCTAAAAATCAATGTGGAGGTTTTGCCCTTATAGTGTAATAATTCATGTGTTAGAGATGAAACAGATTGAATTATTTGTTTACTTATGCAGTGATTTGTTTCATACAGCTGTCAACCATTTTTTCTAAGAGCATAATGAATACACATAATGAATATAGTGTTGCATATCGGCTGAATTTGAATGTACTATGTTTGATTTGTTGTTAATTGTTTTATCAAAGCTATTTCCATTTAAAATTGCTGAATATTTTAATGCTCCACATTTAATGCTTAAATGAACCCATTAATCGTCAGAATAAATTACTGAACTAATTGTTAGTTGCAGCTGTCCTTTTTTTCCTCTCCCATGTTTTATATTGTGAAAAAATTCAGATTTTCCAGGCAGATATGCAGATTCCTTGATTTTCACCCCAGTACATTATAAACCATGTTAGGCTTAGTATTCTCCTGTGACTCTCTGTCAGGCTGAAGGAACGCCTCAGATGAAGAGCCACAACGCCCTGCTGTGTCCTGCAGGTCAGTGTCTGCACTTCAAAGCCGGGTCTCTTGGTCTCCAGGTTTCTGTGGAGAAAATCTATCCATGTCATTATGCATCAGACTTTTATCAGAAAACCAGCTCATATTTCAATAAATGGCTGTTTTTCTTACCAGATGATCCAGTGGAGAAGAAAATCTCTCTCCAGCTACCTGAAATGTTTGTGGAGGGGTCAGCCAGAGCGTCCGTCTCTGTCCTGGGTAGGTGACTCCGCACTGAGGCTGCTGGTGGCCCCTTGAGGGACAGTTAACTCGTCTGATAAGCAGAAAGTATGCTTAAATGTCTAACTTTTTTTTTTTATTTTTTTTTTGCCCCTCTCTTGCAGGTGACCTGATGGGCCGGGCCCTTCAGAATCTGGACAAGCTGCTGGCCATGCCATACGGCTGTGGGGAGCAGAACATGGTGCTGTTCGCTCCAAACATCTTCATCCTCAACTACCTGAAAAGCTCCGGTCAGCTGACCGAGACCATCCTGGAGAAGGCCAAGCGCTTCCTGGAGAGCGGTGAGGGCACTTCGCTCAATCTCTTCTCTGTCCTCTTCAACAAGAGGAGGAGGTGAAGCTGAATCAAATAAAAGATTGCATTTATAGTGGTGGTTGTAATGTAGCAAAAGGTTCAGGAGGAATCCAGCTCAGAATGTCAGAGCCAGATAAACTCCAAAGAGTTTATCTGGAACAGGAGTAGAACACGGCTTTCAGTAGGTGGAGAAATCATTTCTGAACAAGACAGGTTTTTTTTTTTTTTAAGTATTTCTGTTTCTGTTTGCTTCTCTGTGTTGTAGGATATCAGAGGGAGCTCAACTACAAGCATGATGACGGCTCCTACAGCGCCTTTGGGAACAGCGACCCCTCTGGAAACACCTGGTAAGTACAATGATCTGCAGCTTTTAATCAGGAGCTCCACAGCAGACATTTCCATATTGATTAAACAGATTAATTGATACAGTCATAATATACACTTTATTGAAATAAGTGCTAAAATAACAAGGCGATCATTCATAAAAATAAATCACATAGATGGGCTCCTATTTACACTCCATACACTGAAGTTGATTGAAGTTGAGTAAACATAATTTTATTGAGTGATTCCAACACGTATCTGATGTTTGTTTGGAGGGCAGAAACATGAAGATAAAACTGGTGTTAGACTCAAGTTGCATCATTCGAGAAGCATTTAAAACATTTATCCAAAAGGTTCGCTTTTCATATCTCTGGTTTCATGTGACAAGAGAACAAAAAAAATGCAATCCAGACATGGTGGGAGGAACACGCACACACACACACAAACATAGTCGTCTTTGCCTGCTGCCAAAAGCAAGTATCCTGATGCATTAGTTTTATTAGGAAGCTTGCAGAAAAAATGAAGATTTTCATTTAATGGGCTTAAAGCAGAGGCTGCCTGGGGGGATTTAATGAAAAGGGGGCTGGGCACTTTTGGCAATCGGTGAATATGTGGGGGTGTGTTCACCCCCCTTTCCCTCATGTGGTTGGGAGAAACTGGGGCTTAAGCATTTACTCACATTAGAGCTTAAAGAAGCTGTAAAACTGAAATGATTTAAAAGGAAATCAGTTTTCCTGCACACAGTGATTTCAGAGTTTTAGTCCCTCTGAATTTGTCAGCCTACTGTTCTTCTTTAAAGAACAGCAGGTAAACTAGTGTGTGTGTTGGGTTCATAGTCGCCAGGTGGACCAGAACCACTCTTCACATAATGTGACTTTAACTATGAACATGTAGGAAAGCAGTGGTCCATGTTTACAGATCAGAGTTAGTGTAGGCCAAGGGTCGGCAACCAGTGGCTCTGGAGCCACAAGTGGCTCTTTAGCGCCGCCCTACTGGCTCTCTGGAGCTTTTTCAAAATGTTTGAAAATGGGAAAAGATGGGGGTGGGAAGTATATTTTTTGTTTTAATATGGTTTCTGTAGGAGGACAAACATGACACAATCATTCTTAACGTTTTCCAATGCTATAAAAATGCGTA